>VMDR010028034.1:0-13326 GCA_007922815.1 Macrotus californicus
CTGAGTTCAGTGTCTGACACATAATGGGTTCTCCAGATTTCCTGTTGTGGGAATGAGTGAATGAGCAAATGAATGAGTGACTACTCAATCAATCAAAGCTCATTTTCCTGAGCACACTGAGACTCAGTCATCTTGTGCCTTTGGAAAAATCATACATTTCTCCACAGTTAGTTGTCCATCTGGAAGATTAGAATAATAAATGCCACATCACAGGAAGTTTTAAAGGATGAAAGAGATAATATTTATAAAATACTTAACTTCTTTAGAAGGAAAATCCTCACCAAGCCCAATGTGTATACTATTATCAATGATTCTTCCCAAACCCATCAATCACACAGAGGATTCTCTGGCTCACATTTTCTCTCAGCAGCTGCATTTCTAACGGTTTTTTCCATTAAAGTATTCCAGGAAGTTAAGATGAATACTATTCTGTGTGAATGTCACACCTTCTTTAAAATCACAGAGTGTTCTACACTAATTAAAAAGGTGATATTTTTTAATCCTCCAAACATCTCACTGAGATTGGTGGGGGGAAGCTATTATTACCTTAATTTTGCAGCTAGGGAAACCAACAGAGACACTCACTCAGCATTAGTGGAAGATGATAATAGATGCAGAACTTGAATTTAAATTTATTGCTTTCTCCTTTTAAGCTGATGAGCTCAAAATAAAATCACAACTTAGAATGCAATAAACTTTTTCAAATATGTGAGAAAAGAAAGCTTTTTAAAAAATGATAATGTTTTAGAAATAAAATATTGACTATGAAGCTGTTCTGACAGTAATTTGCATCATTTAAATTGCCAGATTGCATGCCTTGTAAAAAGCATGTGGAGGAAGTTGAAGAGAGCTGGCAATCCCCTAACTGGGGTTTTTAGTTTTCAGTGAAATCTCAAAACAAGCATGGTGTTTTTGATTCATATGTAAGACTACAATCATACATGTTTGAAATGCTGAAATTGAAACACTTCTATTACATTAGCAAAGAATTTTGCCTTACTTTTTTCAGTGATTATAACAAATAGCCTATTAATAACAGACTAATAAAGTATGGCATGTTTCTCTATTAGTTATACAAGGGCCAGACACTCTAGATGTTGGAGATATTGAGGTGAACCAAAAAATTAAGATTCCTACTAACTACATTGAAGGAGGAGAAACAATGAACACATAACAAATAGAATTTCTATAGTGATGAGTACATAAGGAAGACATAGCCGAGTGAATTTTAAAGAGCGATGAGAGAGGTGTATGATAGAGAGTCAGAGAGTACAGTGGTTCTCTGAGCAGAGACATGAACCTTAAAGTCAAGAAGCTACCATCAGGGATCTGGGAAGAATATTCCAAGCAGAGGGAACATAAAACCTAAGGGCCTTGATTAACCTTCCCGAAGGGCTTTCCTTTTTCTCATGCATCTTTCAACATCTTTCATCTTTCAATCCCACATGGAAATGTTAATCTTCTCCTTCTTCTTAGTGCTCCTTTGGCACATGTTTTCTTTATTCCAGCTCCTCTTCAGTTACTTAATGTAGTAATAGGCTCGGCATTGCTATGCACTGGGAGCTCTTCTTGTGCTGGGGCTTGGTGCATGTTGGTTGGGTCCATGGCACCGAGCACAGAGCAGAAAGCCTGACACAAGAGCTTCTCGGTAAAGCTTGCATAAAATACTTGGAACACAGACATATTTTGGCCCAAGTTTTCTACATCCTTGCTGATTCTGAAACCATTATGTGCTGCATAAAAGTCTTGGTAAGCGATTAGCTGTCTAGCTGTCAGAATCAAGCATTCCAATGCTTCAATAGCTCTTCTTATCTTGTTTTATTTACTCAGTTTCTATTTGGCACCAAGTTGAGGATGGGACACAGGCAACACCTTACCAAAACAATGATTTCTTCCTGAAACGTCACTGATTTCTGGAACAGGCTCTTGGCACCATGTGGGGACATTTCAATTTTGGGAGGTAGATAAATTGTATTTCATGCTGTCAGGATGCATCCCTCCCTTTCTGGGTCTCAGACACCTGAGGAATATGAGAACTAAACCATAGTTTTCTTTTTTGTGCTAAATGCCAGTTGTGGAACCACAAAGTCAGCCAATTCTGTTGTAGGCTGTTTCCAATTTCTGCATTTCCCTTTACCATTCTGGTGTTGTTTGGAGAGAAAAGAAAGTTTCTAAATATTTTGAACCCCAGGGTCCTTTGTGGCATTCTTGGGTCTTCTCTCCTTTCACTGAAACATAAAACAACTCGCAATTGTTTGCTTGTATAACCCCTTCTCTTTTATATACAAACAGTAGGATGGGATATAATTCAACAAATCAGTCCTTTTCCAGCTTCTGTCACATTCTTTCTGATGTGAAAGGTTTTGAATCACCATAAGAAACATTCATTTGGAAAGTGGAGTCAACACAGATGGGTTATCTCAAAGACATAGCATGTGAGAAAAGGTGTTAGCCTCATGTTCAAGTTAAACAAGGTGCAATTAGGTACTCATGCATTCACCTCCTACGTCCCTAATAAGGTATTGCTGGTACATGATAATTAACCCATGGCTTTGAGGTACTATGATGTGACTCTCACAAATGGGCCCACTTCTTTTGTCTAAATCATATCCAAACAACTCTTTGATCCCACCTGCAGACCACACCTCTTTTGCTCTGACTCGGCAGTCTGCTGGGTGGTGTGGTGCAATTTCTCCCTGCACCACCACCTGTTGCCCTAGCCTAGGTTCCCCTGGCTTTGATCGCTAGGCATTGTGGAAACCACCAGCTGTGACAGAGTTTTTGTTAGGCCTCATTGCCTTGGAATGCAGGTCTTAAGGGTTCTGCCCCTGGACATTTGATAATGAGGCAGTACATGTTCCAGAAAGGTAGGCTGGCATGTTGAGATGTTTCAAATGTCCTGTTCCAAGACACAGTGAACTTCCCCCACATTCATAAAAACATTTCATAGATCAGAGCTGTATTTTGGGGTTCGGGGTGTTGGTAACAGAAAAACACTTGGACAATTCATTCTTCTAGGGGATTAGCCAGTAGTGATGCATAACCCATAACTCTAGAGGTGGAAGAATCTTCCAGAGGATAGTGTGAAGTCATTGTCACCCCCAGATTCATTGCTACTTGGATGAAATTGCACTTTTGAAGCACAGGCCCTGTGCTAGTCCTCCCCTCAGGGTTCTGAATTGGTAGGCTTACTTTCTACAAGCAGGTGGGAAATCTATATAAAAGTGGGGCTTCAGGCATTGTAAGGGGCTAGGAATATTTTCACAGGAAGAAAAACAACACAGCTGACCCTTATTTAAGTTGAATCTCTAGCAGCATAGAAGGCAAAAGCTTTTTAAAAAAATTTTAAACAGGCCACCTAAATTCTAAGGGTCGTTTGCCAAAAGCCACATCTGACTCAAATAAGCAAATCTGTTGTATGTAGCCTGTGCATATAAAACAGAATCCAAATGCAAGTGCACATACTTTCATGTTATTCAACTATAGCAATCCGTATCTTATGTGTGTGTATTTTTGATGTCTATTATGTTATGTCGTCTGAAATGATTACAGTGCTTTTATTTAATAAAATGTTTTCAAGTTGTTTTAAGTTTCTGAATGGTGGAAAAAAGAAAGCTAAATTCTTATTTGCTGCATTTCAGCTTTTATGTTGGAAGCAGTGCATGTTGAAGTTCTTAGTCTAAACAATTTATAGTTTTCCAGATTAAGATCATGTGGGAGAAAGATGAAAATCTTAAAAGCAACATCACATATATGCTCCTGTTACTCACAAGTAAATCAGGCATTTGTGGACTCTAACTGCTGGATACAATGGGAATCTTCTAAAGTGGGGAGAAGGTGAGAATCTTCTGGAGAGTTACTGGAGGCAAGAAGGTTAAACCTACTCCCCAACCAAAAGGCCCATGAACTCAAATGTGTCCCTGCACTAAAGTAAGAAGTGAACACACGCTTTCAAGTTGTTTGAGGGGAAAACAAACTGCTGATAGGAATAGTAGGAAGGGCTTGGTTGCTGACAGAGCAGTTCCCCATGAATTTGACTATTATTTCAGGTTTCTATCTTTTCCTCTTTGGTAGGAAGATATTAAAAGTAAGTCTGGCAAAAAGTACAGAAAAACACAGAGTCTCTGAAATTGCAACTAGTACAAATTCTTGGCCAACAGTTTTAATTGGTTGTCTTCAATGAGCAGTTTGCACAATTTGGTCTCTTCAAGGATTAGAAAACACTGGACTGTTGTAGAATATCTCAGAATCCTAGAAATATACACACCCTTAAGAGGTGAATTTTGTGTTCTATATTGTAAGAGCTCCATGTGAACCTTGAGTACTGGGGATTAGTACGTGTATGAAGCTATCCTTTGCATGTAAAGAAGCCACTTGAAATTTTTCTAAAAAATATAATAGTTTGAATATTTATTTCTGGTTACAGAATTTATAGGTTATAATATACTGATGCCTTAGCTCAAAAAGGTGTTTATTTCCCATCTTCTACATCATATCTGTCCAGGATTTGTTTATTTCCATGTGATGTTAACAGCTATGAACAAAAAGGTAGATATTATTAATTTTGAGTATAAAAAATAAACAAAAAACACCCCACAAGGAATTCCCCCCCACCTACCACCAAAACATTTAATAGGTTAGACCTTTATTTGAGCAGGTAGGGAAATAATAACAAAAACAAAACAAAAAACTACTTGGAATTTAAATACTTCAATTTACTAAGGGTTAAAATCAGCATAGTAGTTCTTACTTAATGTATTACATAGGAGAAATATTTGTTATTTTTCTGTTATGCCCATAGTTATTCAAAGATATTTAGCCTTTATCTTTTTCATTTCCTAACAGGTTTGACTCTTTAGTCTTACTTCTCTGACTCCCTGCCTCTTCTTTCCTACCACCATCAGCATGCCATCATTACAAACCAAATCTGATTATGTTATGCTTTTGAAGGAGAAAATCTTCAATGACCCTCCTGTAGCCTTCAGGAATATTCAAAATGCTTGTCTCTGCAAACCCACTAAGCAGCCTCCCACCAGTTTTTCCTGACAGTTCTATTCTTCCAGCAAATCAAACCACTGAAGGAAACCTACAGCTTCTCTTGTACCTAAGACCACTTCCTTTTTCTGGAACAACCTTTCTCCAAAATGTTGTTAACTCCTAACTATCCTCAGAACTCAGCCTAGCTATCTCTATAACCCTCCCCCCTCATCCTAACCCTCCACTTCCCCTTCTAAACATCTTCTCTATTCCTCCCTGCTGGCCCAGGAACTGCTCTGTGCTTGCCTGATACACTGGGCCTGATGTATCAGCACACACTCTAGTGCTGTAATTGTCAGTTTATTTATCTGAATCCTGTGTTACATTAAAAGCCTTGTGGGCAGGCAATAGGTAAATGAGTAAATTAGTAAATGAATTGAATTTAAAAACTGTGGTACATTTACACAATGGAATACCATGCAGCAGAAAGAAAGAAGGAGCTCTTACACTTTGCAACAGCAAGGATGGAAATGGAGAGTATTATGCTAAGTGAAATAAGCCAGGCAGTAAGAGACAAATACCATATGACCTCACCTACAAGTGTAACCTAATTAACAAAATGAACATATGAGCAAAATAGAACCAGAGACCTGAAAATAAAGAACAAACTGACAGTGACCAGAGGGTAGGGAAGGTGGATAACAGGGAAAAGAAAGGGAAGGGCCAATCAAGGAACAGGTATAAAGGACTCATGGACAAAGACAAGGGTGACGGAGAATTGAATGTGAGGGGGAGGTGGGCAGGGCAGGGGATAGCAATAGGGGGAAAATGGGGACAACTGTAATGGAACAACAATCAAAAAAAGCCCTGTGGGCAGGCAATAGGGATTTTATTTTTTGTGTCACTAGGATTTAGCACTGGCCTAGGACATATAGTTGGTGCTCAGGAAACACTTGCTGAATAAATATATAACATTTATAGAGAAATATTTGTGTAGAGATGTATGTTTCAACTTTTCACATACACTGACTTTTTTCTCTTTTAAGATAAGAAACAGGGTATTTAGGAAAAACAAAGCCAATTTTGAATCTGCTTGCAAGTCTTACTGAAATCCTGCTATGACCTATCTCTAGTCTCTGCTGAGAGCACACCAGGGGAAGTTTTGGCTTGCTTGGTCTACCTGGGAGAGAATAAAATGGCCTTGAAGAATCATGTACTTCAATTGACCTGACCAGGCTTTCCACAGTTCACATTGGAATAGAAAGTGAGATTCCATACTCATGACTGATTAAGAGTTTGGGTTATGGACCCTGAATGTTTGGGGTCAAACCCTGCTTCTGTCCTCTTCTAATGGCTTAGTGCCTAAATCTCCTCATTTGTCAGATGGGACTAATAACGCTACCTAACTCACAGGGTTGGTATGAAACCTAAATGTGTCTGTCTGCATTAAACACTCTGGTGCCTGATGCATGGTAAACACTAAGCAAATATCAGATGTCATCATAATTGCCACCATCATTTTGTCAAATAGTAAGTCATTAATTATGTCTTTGTGGCATGTTCTTGCCTTTGAGAGTATGGACATGGCTTTATTCTTGAGTGTCTTCTCCTTGTTTTAGCACAGTACATTGTGAAGACTCTTCAGTCACTCTGACTGTCTAAACCTTCACTGTCACTGTTCTAGCATAATTTAGGGCATGTAAACTTTCTGGATGATGCCGAATAAAAGGTAAATGGAAAGATGCTAATACTAGACAAGGCATCTTTCTTTTTTTGTTGTTCAGACTTTCCTTGGGGTGTCTCTTTTTTGACTTCATATTTAAATATGTACTTTTATTCTGTTCAAGAGTGAATACAAAGCTCATCAGCTATAAGGAAGGGAAAAAGCCACATTTGTGTTATTGAGTTTTTATCCATAAACACATAACCAGTCTGGAGAACTTGCAAAATTTGCAGAATAAGATTGACAAGAATTTCTTGTAACATTTTCTCAAGGGTGTATTAATGGGCCTAAATAGTTCTTATGAAGGAAATTCCCATATGGGATTTTAGATGACACTCCCTGATGAATCACATTTTTTATACAGAAGGCTAACCCTCTAACACACTCCCCAAGGGGGATCTCTGTGCATTGTAGAATTATTGGTTGCTGCACCCTTGAGCAAGCAAACAATAAAATAAGACCAAGAATTATTTTAAAAAGCCTGTTCTTTAAAAAATATTTTATTTATTTATTTTTAGAGAGAAGAAATGTAGAGAAACATCAATGTGGGAAACATTGATTGGTTGCCTCTCATATGCGCCCCAACCTGGGTATGTGTCCCAACCGGCAACCAAGGGCCAACCCAGGCATATGCCTTGACTGGAAATTGAACCGGTGATCTTTTGCTTTGCAGGATCATGCCCCATTGAGACACACCAGTTAGGGCTAAAGAGGCTTGGGGGTTTTTTGTGTGTGGGGTTTTGTTTTTTAGATTTTATTTCTTTCTTTGAGAGAGGGGAAGGAAGGGAGAGAGGGAGAGAAACATAGATATATGAGAGATACGTCGGTCAGTTACCTCTCACATGCCCCCAACTGGGGACCTGGCCAGCAAGCCAAACATGTGGCCTGACTGGGAATAGAACCTGAAACCTTTTGCTTTGCAGGCCAGTGCTCAACCCATTAAGCCACACCAGCCAGGGCTAAAGAAACTTGATTTTAACAAATTTCTATAATATTGTGTAAAATAACTTCAGCTTAAAATTTAGTGAAGAAAAATATCTCATTGCAATAAAATAATGCTCTGGAGATTATTTTAAAAGAGACTTTAAAGATGACCCACTACTAAAACATCTTTATACAACTATATACCCTTTTGTACTGTTGATGAGAATGCAGATTCATTCATCCACTGTGGAAAGCAGTATGGAAATACCTAAAAATTAAAAATGGGTCTGCCTCTTGATCTAGCAATCCCACTTCTGGGAATATGTCCAAAGGAACCCAAAATCCTAACTTGATAGAACATAAACACCTCTACGTTCATTGCAGCATTTTTTACAATCACCAAGATATGGAAACAGCCCAAGTGTCCATCAATAGATGAGTGGATAAAACAACTATGGAGCATTTACACAATGGAATACTACTCAGCAGTTAAAAAAAATTTTACCCGTTGTGATGTATGGATGGACCTGGAGAATATCATGCTAAGTGAAATAAGCCAGTCAGATGAAGACAAATATCATATGATTTCACTCAAATGTGGAATCTAATGAACAAACTGAACTAACAAGAAAAATGGGGACAGACTCATGATGATAGCTGATGGTGGGGGTGAAGTTAGGGAGTAGATGGATTGAGCAAAAAGGAAAAAGGACTCATGGACATGGACAACAGTGTGGTGATTTCTGGGGGGAAAGGAGTATAAGGACAGTAAATGGTAATGGAAAAAATACAATAAAGATTAAAAAAATTAAAAAATAAATTAAAAGTGGCCCATTACTAAAACATCTTAATACAAATATACCTTATTAGTCTCATAAAACTACAAACTCTGCTGTCTGACATAATCTAACAATAGAGATAGTACTTTTTTTTTACATTTTCCTTTAATGCCTAGATAAAAGTAAGCAAAGTTATTGAACTTAACTATGCTCAGAAAGTTTTTTTTTGGAAATTAAGTAATAAAACAAGAATGTCACAAACACTTAAAATCCATTCTATGTTAACCATAAGCTAAAGTTGGGATGTTATTAGTAAGACTGCTGAGTGGGAAGGCAGGTAGTTTTGAAGGGACAGGGCCCAGGATCAAAGTGCCAATCTTGCCATACATTGTCCCTTGAGTTGAGGAAGTCAGTGTGGACTTCACCTACATTATGTCTGATTGCCAAGAAGATCCAGGAAGGTGTGAGGGGGAAAAACAGCTGGATTTTTGGTCAGGTATATGGGGTACTGGGTTCCAAAGGCTGTTGGGTTTAGAGTTAGACTACAGCCAGCAGTAGTTGATACAAAGAATTAGGGGCCCCACCCATATTGCTTGAGGGATGCAGGGCAAGTCAGTGTTTATTACTGAGTGATTGGAGATGTAAAATACACTCAGCAAACCAATATACCCTAGATGAATTGCTTAGTGTCACAGAAGGGGATAAGGTTTAAAAAGTAGCCTTAAGTTCATTAAACTTTCTTTTTTAAGTATCAAGTTATACTTTCAATAAATATTTATTGAGTGCTTGCCATATGCCAGACACTGTGCTAGACACTGGGAGTATGGTGACGATCACTATAGACACGGAGTTCATAACTTATGGGGGAATAACATTGGACATGTTCCCATTAATGTGTAGTTACAAATTTTGACAAGTGTCCTGAAGATAAAGTAAGAGGGGAGATTAAGAGAGAATAAAAGGACAACATAGACTAGGGAATTTACTTAGGGGGTAATGATATTTGAGCTGAAGGATTCCAAGGACAAAGGTTGGCATGAAGGTGGGATGAGGGTCCAAATCACATAGGGGTCTGTAGACCACCTTGGGTTCATATCCTAAATCAGTGGAAACCATGAAGATGTTTCAAGGAGAATTTTGACATGAACAGGTTAAGTGGCAACATGGGGAATCGACTACAGAGCAATTGTCTAGGAAAAACTTATGGCAAGTTGGTTAAGTGTAGGCAGTGGAGATGGTGTGACATGGACGGAAATGGAGATCTTTTTGAGGGGTAAAAGTTTTAGTACTTGCACATCACATGCTTTTTTAGGAGAGATTGTGAGGCAAACAGAGATGCTGAGGAGGATGTAGGTTTGGAGCCTGCATATCTGGATGAATAGCAGTGTCAGGAGATGAGGACTGCCCAAGAAGAATTGGGTTTTGGGGAAAGATTTGAGACCTGGAGAGTTTTAAGTGTCTTTGAGACATGTGAGGAGTGAGTGGTCTAGTAAGGCTCTGAGTAAGAGAGTATTAGATATAAAAACTTGGGACTTTTTAGTGATGACCTTGCCTTAGGAAAGAGTATGCAATGAGAAAAGCAGAGGACTAGAACCAAGTATTAGACCTCAGTATCTAAAGCCTGTGTTGAAAAGCAGAGGACTAGAACCAAGTATTAGACCTCAGTATCTAAAGCCTAAGCTGGCAAAGGACACTAAGACAGAATTGTCAGAGAAGAAAGAAGTGAGCAGCCAGGCGAAGGTTATAGGTTAACAAACTAAAATCTGAAAAGGGCTAATTCGATTTAGTGACAGGGAGTTTACTGGTCAACTTGGTGAAAAGAAGCTATATATTGAGACTTAAAGAAACAGCCTAAATTTGATCTCATCCCTCTTTTGTAACCAACTGGGTGAACAGGGAGAAGTCCAGAGTAGTGACCCCTGAGTGGTGCTGGAGATGGTGGAGGATGATACAAATGTTGAGTCAAAAGGAAATGGTGATTTTGCTAATAGAATTTAAAACAAAATGGAGCACCTTAAATAGGTAGTTTTTTTAAAAGTATGATGGTGCTCATTCTATTGCTTTTAATAAATCTATTGTTCCTGATGCCTTTAATTATGAAGCTAGTAGTAACATATTTATTACTTTCTTGGAAATAAGGAGAAATGCTTCATTGCAGGCAGATAATTTGAATCATCACCACATTGTGATTTAAAGCTAAAATATAATGTCATCAATGGATAATAGCTATTTAGACATGTGTGAGAATGGCATAAAAATAGTGAGTAGGAAGTAACATTAGCAAATGTGACCAGGTCATAAAAATTTAAGTAGCTCAAATATGATTTAGGTAAACTAATTATTATTTTTTATTTAAGAAGCTATATAACCTGTTAATTCACACATCACATTATTAATCATGTAGCTAAGGGGTAAATGCAGACCTAGGGTAAACTTGGAATTCTAGCTCTTTCACTTATTAACCATGCAATATTGTGCAAACCACTTCCCTTTTCTGTGCCTCTGTTTCTTTGTCTATAAAATGGGGATAATATTGAAAGCTATGTTTCTAAATTGTTAATTTTAAATGAGACAATCTATGTATATCACTTAGAATGCCTTGCATATAGTAGGCACATCATAAATTTAGATATTGTGTCACTATTTTTTATAATCAAATATTTCCGTAAATTTTTGTTGACTGTACTTCATCAGATGGACAGCCTTGAGATTACTAGATCAAACTATAAAATCATCATTTTGGTTTTTTTAATTTTGTGAATTTTTTAAATAAAATGATACCTGAATTAATTTTCAGCCATAACACATTGGTAAAGACATAAAAATTCCAAAATACTTGTGTACAGGTTAGTAAATAACTTCTGGATGAGTCGTTCCTCTGCCCCGCTTCATCCTGCCCCTTCTGGAAACATGGAGACTTCCCCAAGGTGCAGGAGGATATCCAGGACCTTCTCCACCTTTGTGAACTGAATTTGTTGTGATTGGTCAGGCCCACACCAAGTCAGTTATTAACTTAGACTTTGCTAACATGTATTCTGACTAAAAATGTCATAATGTATATTTTTCAATAAATACTTACCAATGTACTTCCTGTTGCTATCCAAACTCTCTGCTTATTTGTTAGATATAAAAAAATACATTGCAAATTAATTCTAATTTTTCTGTTTATTAATGAGTTGAATATTTATTTACATATGCTTATCATCCATTTTCCATTGCTCCTTTGTAAATTTCATGCCAGCAATTTTGTCTATTTTACCATCAGATGTTTTCAGGTTCTTCTCAGTGATATACAGGTATTCTTTACAAATTCAAATTATTAACTCATTTTTTATATATTTACTACAAATTTAGTTTGTTGTTTACTTATCTTTTAATTTCTTTTTTCCCCTAAAGTTTACTTTAAAGTTTCAAAAGTATTAAATTTCTACCATTGCTTTTATGCTTAGAAAGTTTTCCTCCTCTACATTAGACGTCAGAAAAAAATTAGATTATGTCTTCTAGGTATTTTTGTTTTTGATTTTATGTCATATACATTAAACTCAATTTACTTATAATTAATCTTGGTGTGTGATGAGAAATAAGATCTATGTTCTCAGTTTTGAAACAGCCTCTCTCCCCTATTCCACTGACTTTGATGCTTGCTTTATTTTACATGGTTTTGGCTTATATGCTTATTTTAACACTTTCTTTTGGAAAAAGAAAGGCTCTCCTGTGTTAATATTTTTTTCTTTTAAATATTATTGTGTCATCAGTTTCTGACCAAGCATAATGCCTCTAGCTTCTTTGTGAAAACTTGCTCTGAGAGCGGCAGCCAGAGCAGCTCTCAGGTGCAGAGAGAATTGTTCACACCGACTGGTCCACAGCAGAGCTACTCATTACTCGAAAACAGAGACAATTTGCCAGGACTTTGTGTTACAGCCTTTTGAATTGGGACCAGAATACTTTCTTAGAGAAAGTGAGGTAAGAAAACTCATTCATCAGCTCTGATTCACAGACTTTTGGACAGGACATAGTCTAATCCAGACTATAAATCTATGCTTTCATAAAATGAATTTACAAAAGAAAACAAAGTGTATGAATTTTCAATGATTGATTTTTATTGAATTCATAGAAGAAAGACCCTCTGAGTGAAAGGGATCCCTGGATCACAAAAGAAATTTAATTACTTCTTCAAGCATAATGACAGTACTTTTCTGTAATTTTAAAAACAATTTGGGTGAACTTTCCTTTTTGCTTTACTACCAGAGTGAAGAAGGCAGCAGGCAGAGTCCAGTGGGTACACAAGTATCTCTCTGTTCTACTTTCGACCCCTCAGTAATTCCTAAGGTTATAAAATATATCCAAGGCTACAAAACGTCTTCACTGGCACCACTGCATGCTGCTGTTGTACCAACCTAAAGTAATATATTTTCAATTACTTGCTTTCTAATATACTCTACATTGAAAGGTGTACATAATAATCTGTTTTTTCCTTTGTCTCATAACAATGTCTCTCCAGCAGAGACCAAGGTGATGGGGCAAATTTCAAAGAAATTTAGAGTAACAGACTGTGCAAATATGTACATATGAATACTATGGAGAAGATTTTATAAATATCATTAGAACTTTATTAACTTAATATAACAATTATTATTTATCCATAATATAATGCTAATTTAATATAATTATTAACTTACATATGAATATAATTTATTACTATAAAATGTATTGATAAATGATAATTAATTTACAAATAGATGTAATATAATTTATAATAGTGTGATACTATAAGATTATATCTTACAAGGTAGCTTGGTGTGTTTTAGTAGAAGACAATCTAGCATTTTTAGTATAAAAAACTTACAATGAAAAATAGATTTTATAGTTTCTTTTGTTGGAGAAGAGTTCATAATATTACAGCGTGTATCACTGGCAACTTAT
>VMDR010028035.1:0-13324 GCA_007922815.1 Macrotus californicus
GCAGACTTTGTGGCCAGTATGTTCTTAATTCAAGATGACTTTTTAGGGAATGACTGAAAAGATAAGGGCTGAGAGCCTCAGCCTTTTTGGGATCCTAGAAGGCAAACTCTGAGTTAGCATTATTCTAAATGTACTGAATCTGAGCAATATAATTTCATCTCTTAGTAAGAGGGATGTAATTCCTTAAATTGATAGCATAGCACCTATTTCCATAATTTTAATATCTGGTGGAAAAAAGCAAAAAAAAAAAGGATAATAAGAAGCAACAGAAAATGGATATATTAGGCATCTTAAAGAATCATTTTGTAACCAGTAGGATGTTTGAGAACAGAGATGGGTCTGTCTTATCATCTTATTCTTTGCTACTTGCCCAGTACTTGACAAATACTGGTCAGTATCATCAGTTCATGTAGTCAAGAGAAGAGAGAGGAATCTCAAATCTTATCTTAAGACATATGGCCTTTCTAATGATGACAAAAAAGAAAATAAATAAACTGCTATTTAGTTAATTAAGTTTATCTAAATGGATGTTGCCACAACAAATGGGTAGTTGTTCTCATGGAACATAAAAAAAGAAAGCCAGGCTGAGAAAATGTCAAACTGATATGTGAACAATGCTAATGGGGGTGAGGCATGGGAATTAATACTCTGGAATAAATTACGCAGTATGGATGGTACAGATAATCTCTGAACAGAAATATCCTCAGAGAAGCATGGGCAATTAATGAAATCTGCTGTTGTTTGTTAGAAATAGTTTATAACAATAAATATACAATTCCCTCTCCTTTACTTCTTTACTCATTACCCTGAGCCATGCTTGGTTTTCCCATGTTAACCTACTCATCCAGGTCACGTAGGTCTAAATACTTGGCTATTTGGACAACATTTCCAATTATTATTTTATAAACTAGCTTTCTCTTTCATATGTTAATCTTCCTTGTCTTGGGTTAATGTGACTCAGTTCTTCCCAAACTGATCATCCCCTAAGGAACTAATAATAGAAAATTGATAGGCTTGGAAAAGTTTGGAGACCCTTGGTCCATGGTTACCCCTAAGGTGCCAAAATTTGTTGAAACTCATGGAAACAATTACTTTTTAAAAAATCATTAAATTAGTGGATCAAAAATTTATGGTACATTTACACAATGGAATACTACACAGCAGAAAGAAAGGAGGAGCTCCTACCCTTCATGAAAACATGGATGGAACTGGAGAGCATTATGCTAAGTGAAGTAAGCTAAGCAGTGAAAGACAAATACCATATGATCTCACCTATAAGTAGAACCTAATCAACAAAACAAAACAAGCAAGCAAAATATAACCACAGACATTGAAATTAAGAACAATCTGACAGTAACCAGAGAGGAGGGAGAGGGGATAATGGAGAAGAGAAGGGGAATTGTCATCAAGAAACATGTATAAAGGACCCATGGACAAAGTCAAAGGCAGGTAGGATTGAGGGTGGGTGAGGTGAGGAAAGTGATAGTGGGAAAATGAAGACAACTATACTTGAACAACAATAAAAAAAAAATCAATGTCCCTCTGTAACTGCATCATGACTAATGTAAGACAAAAATCAACTCTTGTCTTCTGGTCTGACATGTGAACAGCATGGAAGTTGTTACTCCAGTCCTCACAAGGAAAAAGCTGAAGAAATGGAAAATCAACAGCTTTTCTTAGCTCTGTCAGAGAATTCATGTCACAGGGCAAATTGCTGCCCTGAACCCTAGAGTGATGGTGAATATGGAGAATCACACTCACTGGGAGCAAAACTGCCAGGAGCTAGAGACTGATAGGAAAACATTAACAGTAATGTATTAATTGTTGGAGAGACTATAGCTACTGGTTTCCTGGACATTAAAAGAATAAAAAAAATTATGAAAAACTCCATGCCCATTACTGAGGTGAAATGAACCAATTACTTCAAAGACATGATGACCAAAACTCATGCAAAGAGAAATAGATAATAAGTAAGTCTATATGTATTAAAGAAATTAAATTAGCAATTAATAAACTTTCGAAGCAGAAAGTATCAGGCCAAGATGGTTTTCCTGGTAGCTTCTACCATACATTTAAAAAAGAATGATAACATTTCTCTAAAATCTCTTCCAGAAAATAGAAGCAGAGAAAATATTTCCTAACTCACTTTGTGATGCCAGTATTACCTTAATACCCAAACCAGAAAAACACATTACTAGAAAGGAAAACTATAGACCAATATCTCTCAGGAATATAGATGCAAAAATTCTCAAGAAAAATATAAGCAAATCAAATCCAGCAATGTATTAGTAAAATTATACACTATGACCAAGTGTGATCCATACATTCATCTATAGTCCAAGGAAGAAAAAAATATAATTATTTAAGAAAAAATAATTTGACAAAAGAAAAAGTACTTTACAAGTCCAACACACACTCAGGATAAAAAAACTCTCAACAAACTAGGTATGGAGAACTTCCATAACCTGACATTAAATATCTACAAAAAACATATGGCTACCACAGCACCTAATGTTGAAAAGCTACATGCTATTTATTGTAATACTGAAAGTCCTAGCTAATGCAATATAACAAGAAAGTATACAAATTGGGAAGGAAAAATAAAAATTTTCTTATTCATAGATGACATGATTGTCTATGTAAAAAATACCAACAAATCAACAACAAAAATCCCTTAAAAAGTAAGTGATTATAGCAAGGTTTGCAGAATACAAGGTTGATATTTAAAAATCAGTTGCTTTCCTGTATATGAGCAATGAAAATGGGAATTTGAAACAAACACAACACCATTTGCATTAGTACATAAAAAATAAACACTTAGGTATATATCTAACAAAGTATGTATGACATGAAAATGAGGAAAATTACAAAATGCTGATGAAAGACATCCAAAAAGTCTAAATAAATGTGGAGAGAATTTGTGGTCATGAGTAAGAAGACTCAATATTATTAAAGGGTCAGTTCTTTCCAGTTTGATGCAGTTCAATGCAATTCCAGTCAAAGTTCTAGAACGTTGTTTTATGGATAAGCTTACTCTCAAGTGTATATAAAATCCAGGCCAAAGAATCAGAATAGCCAGTACAACTGACACCATTCAACATGAAGATTTACTATAAAGCTGCCATGATCAAGACTGTGTGGTGTTAGTGAAAGAATAGACAGATCAGTGGAACAGAAGAGAGAGCCCAGAAACACACTCAAGCAAAAATATTAACTAATCTTTCACAAAGAAGCAAAGTGAAAAAATAATAGTTTTTTCAACAAATGACACTGTAACAACTGAACATTCACGTGTGAAAAATGAATCTACACACAGACCTTATATATTCCATAAAAACTAACTCAGAATCAATCATACCTAAATGTAAAATGCATAACTATAAAACTCCTAGAAGATAAGGAAAATCTAGATAACCTTGACAATTGGTTCTTACATAAATGCCCAAAGCATAATCCATGAAAGAAAAAAGTGATGTAAATCATTGAAATTATAAACTTCTGCTATGTGAAGACACTGTTAAGAGAATGAAAAGACAAGTCATAGACTGTAACACGATATTTTCAAAACATATACTTGTTAGACTTACCCAGAAGTTACAAAGAACACTTAAAACTCAACAATGAGAAAAAAACCATCCAATTAAAAAAACATATAACAAGCAAAAGACTAGAACCAACACTTCATTAAAGAAGATATACAGATGGCAAGTCAGCCTATGAAAAGATGCTTATCATATGTTATTAGGAAAACAAAAATCAGAGCAACTATGGTATCCATAGTACTCACTAGAATGGCTACAACCAAATGATTGACAATAACAAATGCTGATAAGGATGTGGACCCCAGGGACACTTGTTCATTACTGGGGCAAATGTAAAATGGTACAGCCACTTTGGAAGACAGTTTGGTAGTTTCTTACAAATCTAGACATAGTTTTGCCTTATGATTCAGCAATCACATTTATCCAACTGAATTGAAAACTCATTTTGTCACAAAAATCTGCAAGAAAATATTTGTAGCAGCCTTATTTATAATTAACAAAATAGAATTAAGCCAAGTGTCTTACAACATGTGAGTGAGTAAACAAACTGTGGTACATTCATACAATGGAGTATTATTTAGCAATAAAAATAAGTGAGCTATTAATCCACAAAAAGATATGGAAGAAATTTAAATGCATATTGTTCAGTAAAAGAGGCTGGTCTAAAAATGCTTCACAGATCAGCTATATGACATTCTGGAAAATGCAAAACTATAGAGAAAGTAAAGAAGGTCAATGGTTGGCAGGAATTAACAGAGAAGTATGGATGGGTCATTGGAGCAGAGGGCATTTTTAGGGCAGTGACACTATTCAGTATGATACCATAATAATAGATTCACAATATTATGTATTTGTCAAAACCATAGAACGGTACAATGCAGAGTCAACTATAAACTATGGTCTTTTGTTAATAATAATATATCAAACTTGGTTTATCAATTGTAATGATGTACACTAATGCAAAATACTAATTATAGGTGAAGCAATGCCCAGAGGTGAGGTAGATGGACAGAGTGCATATATAGGATTTCTGTACTTTCTGTGCAATTTTTCTATAATCCTAAAACAGCTGTAAAAGCCTGTAAATTAAAAGAAAATCGGTCCCACAACAAGAAAAAGAAGTTGATTTTTTCTGTAACTTTGAAATTTAATTTACAATGACCAATTAGGAACATTCAGTGAGCACATGTTCATTAGTTCTCATTCTTATATACTAGTCACTTGAAAGAAATAACAGCAGCCCCTAAAGCTGTCTTACAACAAAAATGGGAGTTGGGAATAAGAATCTGGCTCAAATATCATCTCCTGCATCATCCCACCCTTAGTGCTGTCTGCCAGGAACTAATTGGATTTTAAAGGTTCCTTTATCATTTCATTTCATGAAATGTTTTGGAACTTATACATCTTTATCATAGATTTTGTGATCTGGTGGTATCACTGAAAAAAGTTAGAATTAAGACAGTCTATTATTAACCTGCAAGGAAGTGCTGCTGTGCCAGTAACAATGTGCTGACTTGTCTTTACACCCCAAATTCAACCTGTTCAATTCTCAAAATAGTAAAAATATTCACACACAGATGTCAGCATAAACAAAACTGTGCTCTGTGCATTACACAGAATATTTGTAGGAACTAAAACACAAACATGGCTGAGTCTATCTCTACACAGGTTAAAAAGTTACCACTTGTGTAAGAATCAGCAGTATATGAATATTTGAAAAACTTGAAATAAAAATATATAGCGGAAGGATTGCTGTTGAAACTGAAAATCCTGATATGTTCTTTTTTTTATGTTTTTATTTATTTATTTTTAGAGAGAGGGAAGGGAAGGAGAAAGGGAGAGAAATATTAATGTGTGGTTGCCGCTCATGTGCCCCCTACTGGGGACCTGGCCTGCAACCACACATGTGCCCTGACTGGGAATTGAACTGGCAACCCTTTGGTGTGCAGCCCGCGCTCAATCCACTGAGCTACACCAGCCAGGGCCTAAGATGTTATCTAACTGAAATTAATTTTATTATAAAATATTAGGTAATAGTACTTTACTAAGGGTAATGTGCCTCTAAATATTGGCTGGGAGGCTTGCGAATAAAAGAAAATACTCTAGTCTATGGATGACAAAATAGAATATTTTAAAGTTCACTCAAAGTGGATATTTACAGATACATATTATTAAATATATGCATCACTGAGATCTGTATAGGGGAACTTGAGTTCTACCTGCTGGTGATCAAGTCATAGATAGGGACCGTCAGAATCCTTAAAAGCATCTTCTAAACACATACTCACTAACCCTGATAAAGCTCAAGGACATTTAAGAGGTGGTATAGTAAATAGACCATTGCTCACCCACCAGCAAATACAGACATTGTCTTGACCACATCCATCTTCAATAGCCATGTAGCTTTAAGCAAGGCATTTGGACCTCTGAAACTCAACATATTCCTAAAGTAGGGATAATTATACTTATTGTGACAATCAAATGAAAAATTTAATAGGAGGAGTTCCAGCCAAGATGGAAGTGTAGGTAGATGTGTTTCACTTCCTCACACAACCAAAAGAAGGATAACAACCAATTTTAAAACAAAAAAACAACCAGAACTGCAACCAGAACCAGGAAATCAAACTGCATGGAAGCCTGAAAACCAAGGAGTTAAAGAAGAAACATTCATCCAGACCAGTAGGAGGGGCGGAGACAGAGGCAGCTGGGGCAGGGAGGATGTGCGGCAAGGTAGCAGCTGGTGTTGGACTCAGATGGGATAATTGATGGCTGGCTGACCAGGCAATCCCACATTTGTATGTGGATAAGCTGGGAGGAACAACTGGGGAGCAAGACAAACCATGCAAGCCAGGGTTCCAGCACAGGGAAATAAAGCCTCAAAACCTCTGGCTGTAAAAATCTGTGGGGGTTGCAGTAGTGGGAGAAACTCCCAGTCTCACAGGAGAGTCCATTGGACAGGCCCAGGAGATCCTAGAATGTACACAAGCCCACCCGCCTGGGAATCAGTATCTGAAAGGGCACAATATGCTTGTGAGAAACAAGGGAAGTGATAGAAAGTGGGGTGAGAGCCGAGCAAGATAGCAATCAGCATTATTCCCTCTCTGACCCCTCTCCCACAGACAACACCACAATGCAGAAAAGTGGTTTGCCCCACCCTGATGAACACCTAAGGCTCTGCCCCTTACAACATAACAGGTGCAGTGAGACAAAGAAATATGGCCCAAATGAAAGAACAGATTAAAACTCCAGAAAAAGAACTAAGCAACAAGGAGATAGCCAACCTATCAGATGCAGAGTTCAAAACACTAGTAATCAGGATGCTCACAAAAATGATTGAGTATGGTTGCAAAATAATGGAAGAAATGAAGGCTATACAAAGTGAAATAAAGAAAAATATACAGGGAACCAACAAGGAAGGGAATGAAACCAGGACTCAAATTAATAATTTGGAACAAAAAGAAGAAATAAACATCCAATTGGAACAGAATGAAGAAAGAAGAATTAAAAAAAAATGAGAGGCTGAGGAACCTTCAGGACAACTTTAAACATTCCAACATCCAAATCATAGGAGTGCCAGGAGGAGAAAAGGAAGAACAAGAAATTGAAAACTTATTTGAAAAAATAATAAAGGAAAAGTTCCCCAATCTGGTAAAGTAACGAGACATGCAAGTACAGGACACTCAGAGTCCCAAAGAAGTTGGATCCAAGAAGAAATACACCAAGGCACATCACAATTAAGTTACCCAAGATTAAAGATATGGAGAGAATCTTAAAAGCAGCAAGAGAAAAGGAGAGAGTTGTCTACAAAAGGAGTTCCTGTAAGACTATCAGCTGATTTCTCAAAAGATACCTTGCAGGAAAGAGGGGCTGGAAAGAAGTATTCAAAGTCATAAAAGAGAGGGACCTATATCCAAGATTAGTCTACCCAACAATACTATCATTTAGAATGGAAGGGCAGAGGTAAGGTAACTTACCTCAGGGCTGCCCAGGTAAGATAAAGTTAAAGGAGTTCATCACCAAGCCCTTATTATATGAAATGTTAAAGGGACTTAGAAAAAGAAGATCAAAAACTATGAATAGTGAAAGGATAAAAACCTCACAACTATCAACAACTGAACCTAAAAAACAAAAACTAAGCAAACAAGTAGAACAGGAACAGAATCACAGAAATGGAGATCACATGGAGGGTTATCAGTGGGGAAGTGGCAGGGGAGCATGGGGGAAAAGGGTACAGAGAATAGGAAGCATAAATGGTAGGTAGAAGATAGACGGGGGAGGTTAAGAATATTATAAGAAATGGAGAAGCAAAAGAATTTATATGTACAATCCATGGACATGAACTAAGGGTGAGGGGAATGCTGGAGGGTGGTAGGGTGCAGGGAGGAGGGGATAAAGGGGAGAAAAAAAACAGGACACTATAATATAATCAATAAAATATACTTTAAAAAAGTATTTAATGAAAAATTAGTTATTATCTGTAAGAATGCCTGAGAATGAGTGAGTCAATTTTCTTTTCTGTTGATGACCACATAGGGAAATTTTGGTTTGGGTGGTGGTATTTTTAATAATCAGTAATTTTAGGGGGACAGAAGGAGGACGTTGTGGAGCACAGAAGATTTTTAGGACAGTGAAATATTTTCTTTGATACTATAGTGGTGGCTATGTGACACTTGTTAAAACCTGTAGAACTATAAACACAAATATTGAACCCTAATGTAAATTATGAACTTTAATTATTAATGATGTCTCAATATTGGTGTAGTGATTGTAACAAATGTTCCGCAATAAAGCAGGATGTTAATAATAAGAGAAATTGCATGGGTGTGTGGGGGAGGGCTTTATGGAACCTTTCTGTGCTTCCTGTACAATCTTTCTGTAAATCTAAAACTACTCCAAAAATTTCACTAACTTAAAAATTCTAAATAATAACCATTTAAAAAGTATTCTATCCTTCCTGGAATATTCTGAAACTAGCTATTTTCTGGCATGAGAGCAGTAGCGATGATAGAACCTTTTGTTTAGTGACCTCACCCCTTCCATCACCACCTATTGGACAAGAATGCACTGGTCTTTGAAGAGAGACCATCCAAGTTTGGGAGCTTGAAGTTTAAAAAATTTGAGGTGCCCTCTTTGTTAAAATGAGTATAAAATTATGTACAAAAGTAACTATTTAGGATAAAAAACCAATTACCTTTGTTTCAAATGTGAAAATGCTGACAAATGCCACAAATATCACAAATTTCAGAAAAATGACATTTAATTAAGTACCCAAATGAAAAATTCCCTAATTTTTTATTTATTATCTTACCTTCATATGTTTTGAGCATTTCTTCATTCAACAGTTGGGTGGTGGGCACACAGTGCGATATACGGGTCCTGTGTCATAGAGATGTACATTTGAAACCTATATGATCGTATTAACCAATGTCTCCCAATAAATTTAATATTAAAAAGAGAGTGTTATGAACTGCACTTGTGTCCCTCTCAAAATTCATATACTGAAGCCCTAACTCCTGTGTTTGACTGTATTTGGCGATAGGGCCTTGTGGAGGGTATTATGATTAAATGAGGCACTCTAGTGAGGCACCCCATAAGAGTGGCACTCTAGTCTGATGGAACTAGTACCCTTATAAAAAAGGAAGCAAGACCATAGGGCTATTTCTCTGCACAGACACAAAAGAAGGGCCATGTGAGGACACAGTGAAAGAGCTCTTACTAGAAACCAAATTTGCCTCACCTTGGTCATGGAATCCTAGACTGAAGAATGTAAATGTCTGTTGTTTAAACCTTCCAGTCTGTCCTATGTTGTTAGGGCAGCCGGAGCAGACAAAAAGAGAGGAATAATGTTAAAGAAGAGTAATTACTGACTGGTATGTATGACTTAAAAAAAAATCATGGAAGTTCTCTAATTGAACATGGGTCAGTATTGTAGCAATTTTGCTAGATATTGAACTCAGAGTCTAGGAGTAGGCAGTTAACAGAAATTTGATTAAGTAAATAGGGAGACATGAACCTTACAGTAATTGGGAGTCTGCATGCTCTACTGAAATGCATTAAATTGCAACCGTTATATAAAAAAGTGGTAGAAACTAAAAATAAAGCAGTTTGAATTCAGATTGTAGTCTGTCAGATTGTACCCAAGACACCAGACTACTTTCCTACCAGAATTCTTGCTATAATGATTGAATCCTTAAGGTCACTTTAGGGATGATCCTTCTTTATATTCATCCCTATTCAGACCCACTTTAAAGCAATGGTTTTGATTCCGTTTTCTGACTCAGTGAAGAGGTGGAGAATCTTAAGAAAAATTACAAAAATGTTGGCAGTCAGTCTTGTAAGACAAAAATAAAAGAATTATTTAGTAGATTAAATAGGAAATATTACTTTATAAAATATGGGTTTTAAGATAGATTAGTTGGACCCTGACTGGTTAGCTCAGTTTGTGGAGAGCCATCCCACAAAGTCAAAGGTCATTGGTTTGATTCTCCACCAGGATACAAGCCTGGGTTGTGGGACCAATCCCTGGTTAGGGTGCGTGCAAGAGCCAACTGATTTATATTTCTCTCCCTCTTTTTCTCCCTTCCTTTTCCTCTCTCTAAAAATACATAAATGGAATATTTTTTTTAAAAGATAGATTAGTTAGAAGTATGATCCTCAGCTAGTCCCCATCGCTGTGGAGTTTGGAACTGTAAGAAGCCCACCTAAGTCCCACCATGAGTGATATTAATTTGAAAAGAATAACTAGGAAAGAAATCGTTCGGATGATGTGTTGAGGCCCCTTCTAGCTTCATGTCAGCAAAGGACAGAGAACTGAGGAGTACTTGTAGTTGTATGTGACCCCATTAAAGGAAGCACAATGAGTAATCAAGTAGTAAAAGTGGAAGGTATTAAAATAAAAAATACTAAATGGAAACTTTTCCCTCTTTTTCCCATAAAATATATGTATAGTATTTATTTACTAATAGCCACACATGAATATATGCAACATATTTCATAAATATGAAGCTTTCTTCTGATCTTTGGAAACAGAATTTTCTTGATGCAGAATGCGTGCCCAAGGAGAAACCCAGGAGAACTCCCCACATCCGGGCTATGGGGGAGTCATTTGTTTAGATCAGATGCTTTTTGTTGATGGCCTCATCACAGACTCAAAAATAGGAAGCAGGTAAAAAAAAAGTCAATGAGAACACAGCAAAACCCACAGCCAGTTGCAAGTTAATAGACCAGTTAGTAAAACCCTCTGTGAGATCAAAGGGAGGGGAAAGAAAGTTTTACCTGGTAAAATAACTCTAAAATATATAAACATTTTAGCCTAAAGTTCTCTAGTTACCAAAATATCTCACCACTCTCGCTTCCCACAAGGTGCCTGGGCTGTGGTTACATAAGCAGTGGTAACTTTGAACTCTCCCTTCAGGCCCAAAAAGAGAAGGGATCATTTTGATTCTCCTGAGTGTCATTTGGAAATGTTTCCAAGCTGATATCCACATTGTGATAAATAATGTCAATGAATTCTTAAATCCAAATAAAGTGCCATACTAAAACTTATGGCTCTTTCAAAGAGTTATCCCAAAATCAAAACATCCAGGAGGTCATTCTGCTCCTGGGTTTGATCTACAAATGTATTTTGGGGGCTGATTTTCTTAGGGACAGAGAAAGACAGCAACCCAGGATAGACATGCTGTCACTGGCAAGTTGAGGGGACTTTCCTAGGAGCACAGGTGGTGCGCCTCATTGTGGTCCTCCTGGGGGAGGGAGGCTGAGAGGAAAGGGTGGTGATGAGGAAGAGGAAAAGTAGAAAGGGGACGAATCTATGCGAACACACAAAGAATCCTTCTCTTTCCATATAAACATGAATTAGAAACTAGCTGAATGGGACTCTGTCCCATGATATCTATTCTATGAAGTATGTGTCTGCCTCCCATTAGTCTGGTATGAATGAGCCTTTTGTGATAATAATCAAGCTCAAAGAGGGAGACCTTTGCTACCTAATCCATAGGGTGTATTCACTCCATGGACCTATAATTCCTATCATAGCTAATGGGGGTTCTAAACTGATATCAAAAAAGCTTTCTGTCCCATTGTGTGACAAAGGTAAAGGTCTTCTTTACAAGCCTCATTATCATTCAAACTGATCTTTTCTCTCTCAAAGGATGTGCCTTTCCCTTGAGGTGCTTCTAAGAAGGGAGAGCCTTGGAAATTACACACCTGGTAAATAGAAGAGATTTCAATGCAGTTTCCTCTATGATTCTTAGTCTGTTTCTCTTGGATACCAATGAAAAGGTTTTAAACTTAGAAGAGATGTTATTCATTCAACAAAATGGGTTCACATTTACTCAAAGAGCATATGTTCTGCAAATGTGATATAGCAAAGGTTATTCTGAAACCATAAAAATTTGTGAATTCTTTAGTTCTAATAAGTGAAACAAGGCAAGCTATTCAGATCTCTCTGTGCATATTGCAGACCTTCTCTTTTATTTCCCTACGTAGAATTTTTAAAGCTATTAAGAGAATGAAAGTAGAGAATAGGAACCCAAACTGATATGAAAAGTATGCTTTTTAAGGCAATTTTTGCAGCTTTTTTAATTGGAGGTTGCAGCATTTTTTTTTTTCTGACACTTTGTAGAATACCATCTTGCACTGTTGAATGGGCCATTTCCTCTCTCCTTTGAAATGACATCCTCGTGAACATGGACTATGTATGCTATGTATTTAGCATTCCCCCATAATGCCTTCACACAATGTTCAGTAAGCCATATGAGCTAATATGACTGTGGTGGTTTATATTGTACCCACAGGGCTAATCTGAACTACACATCCCAGAATCCTGCTTGCTGGATATTTTTGAGTTAGTGGTTCAGATGAGAAATGTATATGAAATTTGGAAGGTGGAAGGAACACATCAGTGACTTCATTCTGTAGGTCAGCATGCTAGAAGGCAGCCAACGAGACTGACACGCAGAGCTGCTGGGGGAACTCCAGCTTGTCCTCATTCTCTCACTGCATATCTAGTAACATCATGCCCTCCACGAGAGGCAGAGGCAGCAGTCTGTCCCTGGGGGAAGTGGACCTCTCCACACACCTCCTTTATGGTCCCACCTGAATCTGGACTTGCCTGTCTAGCCAGATTCTCTGGCAAACTCCCACTTGCCCACTTGCACCAATACTTCAGAGGAGCTGCATAGGACCCGGCTACTCACCCAGCTTCTTTTATCTCATGAAACTCAAGATACTGTCCTCCCTTTTCAAATCCTGATGCATATGACTTGTATATGTTAGTATAAAATGGGAGACTTGTGGTATTCATTTGGAAAATAAAAAAGTGGTTCTAATGCATCATCAGTGGTTTTAAGCATAGCAAAACATGATTGACTCCAGAAATAATACTACTTTATTCATTTGAAGCTGAGGTCATTGAACCAAAGGGTAACTTTGTGAAAGAAGGAAATATCAAGCAAATTCATAGTAAAACAAAGTCTTAGGGGGAATCATTTTCTAATTCAGAGGAAAAATTATTTCTTCCACTTATACTATTTATAATATATGGAAGAATCATTAATGTGGAAAAAAGGATGATTTCACCTTAACATTACCTACTTTGATAATTCAACTTACAACAAGTACTTAAAGTATACAGTGTCACCTAACTTTGTTGGTCTTTCTCATATTTGAATTAGTGAATATATATCATATATTCCATTTTGTATAAAGGGAAAAATAAGAAAAAGTGTTCTGGTCACTGAGTAGTGTTCTGCCAAGACTATGTTTTACTCTTTTCATGACTC
>VMDR010028036.1:0-13324 GCA_007922815.1 Macrotus californicus
AGTCATTAGAATACTATATATATAAATCACAGTTCTACCATGATAGCCTGGAGACCCCTCAGAGACTTAATGTTTTCACCTATAAATAGTACCTGCTAATATGCCAGAAAAGGTAAAATATCCATGTTGTTTCATACAGTATTCCTCTTCATATCTGTAGTTGCCATTCATGCTAAATATTTCCAGCTTTTCTCCTTCTGAGCTTGATATTCAGATCAAGCTCTTTGGGGTTTGACGGACATGTGCTCAAGTTCAGGCTTTGCCACCTGTAAGCTGTGGAGCCCTGGGCCTTGTAGAATGGAAAGCAATAACCTACTCAGAGCGCTGATCGGCCACCTGAAATTGCTCCACGGGTGTTGGCTTATGTTACCATCATTGTTGTCAGTGCGATGAGCTTTGCATGGTAGTTGCTAGAATGTTAACATATAGTATTCTAATGACTAAATTTCCTTATCATATATATAATTAATCATGGTAATCATAAATTATACCACTATTCACTATTAAAGAGCAGTCACTGTTTATTGATTTTTTCTACTTTAGTTCGTAGTGCATTTCTATAAAGCACTTTGCGGGTCTTGATTCAATTAATTCTTGTGGTTTTGGTACTATTATTATCCTCTTTATTGAGGGGGCCTAAAGTTTTGAGAGATTGTATCTTTCACTAAATCATACTCAGTAAATGATGGATAGTTAAGACTTGAACTTGAGGTGTCTAACTCAAGAGCCCCTACTTGTAGCTATTATTCTTTTCTACCTTCCAACAGTGTATGAAATATACTAGACAAAAGTTCACAGCAGCTATAATATGTACCACAATAAATAATTCTTTCAGGACAGATTGCATCCTCTATCTGCAGCATTTCTGTCCTGAGGAGGGGTCAACTGGAAGTGCAGGTAATCAGTTCACTTTCTGGGAGCTCTGAGTCTGACTGGATTTATTTCACTCTGACCTCCCCATAGTTGGCGTTATGCCTTAGTTAGCTTACAAGTGGAATTGACTAGTATGTCACTTCATTCTTGTTTTTATCACTTGTCAACTGAGCAGGTAGTAGGCATTTAATAAACTTTTATTTATTTGTCTATTTGTTTCTTCAGACATACTCAATGCACACACAGGCGAATATATTTTTTTCTTATCCCAAATAGAAACATATTATACATACTGGAACATATGTTACATTTTACTTCTGGACTTTGCAAAAATTTTCTGTAATTTGCCTTTGTCTTTTTTCATGAAGATATTTTAATTTATATTAATTAAAAAAAATCCTCATCCAAGGACATGCTTATTGATTTTAGAGAGGGGGAAGGGAGGGAGAGAGAGGGAGAGAACCATTGATTGGCTGCCTCTCACATGTGCCCCAACTGGGAACTGAACCCACAACCCAGGCATGTGCCCTCACTGGGAACTGAACCAGCCATCTTTTGGTTTACAAGACAACGTTCCAACCAACTGAGCCACACCAGCCAGGGCTTAATTTATATTTATGTAATCTTATTTGTCTGTCTTTTCTTTTATGGTATCCAAGCCTTTCCTCTGGGTTAGGAAGGACTTCTATATTTCAAAAATAGAAAGAAAGACTCCATGTTTTCTTTTACATTTTTTATGGTTTAATTTTTTTATACCTAACTCTTTATTGGGAATTTATTTTTGTCATAAGGAATTAAGTAAGATTTTGCCTTTATTATTTTTCCAAATGAGTTGTCAGTTTTCAGCCATTGTTAATTGAGTAAGCCATATTTTCTGTACTGAATTTAAATGCCACTATAATCATATACTAAATTTCCATAAGTATGTGAATCTATTTTGGACTTTCTCTGTTTTTTTTTTCTTCCTGCATCAATACCAAATTGTTTGAATTACCAAAGCTTTAAAATATATTTTAGTATCTGGATCACTCAACTCCTGACTTCATGAAAGTTTGGGATACGTGATGACCTTAGAGGTCATTGAGCAAAAATTTGTTGGTTTATAGAGGAGATAGTTGAGTGTCCAGGAAACAAGTGACTTCCCCGAAGGTCTCAACCCCAGGTGCCTGCAGAGCCACAACTGAACCTGGGATGTAGGCCGGCAATGTGGATCTTTAAACAAGGGATGGGGCTTTAACAGAGCCTACCACATTAGCCCTGTAAGCCTTCTGAGCTTTAATGTTTTTAAACATACCTGCCTCACCATTGACCCTGAGAATTACATTAAGGCACTCTGGCACATCACCTAACACGTTGTTAGCCACAGAGGACAGCTTGAATGTACTTAGTTGACTTTGAGCCAAGGTCTTCTTGAATCTATCTAATCCAGTGATGTGTCCACAGTACACCATACTCAAACATTTCATACCTGTGCTATGCCTTAAACATTTGATGACTAAAAGATACTTGAGAACAATCTTTCCTAACAACCTCTGAAGGATATCATTATGTGTTCTTAAAAAAAAAATGGGATCTGCAGTTAAATAGATGTGGGAAAAGGTGAGTTAAATCAAGTTAAGTAAGATTTTTGCTTTAGTATGCTAATGTCTACCATAAATCAAGACAGCAAACTGCATTTCCCAAGTCTTGATCATGGAACATACCTTCACTCCCCCATTTAATTTTCCCACAACACTCAGCAAGATTTCAAAGAACAAATACTGTTTATTTTAGGGCAGTATGTTTCACGCTTGGGAAGAAATTCCTTTTAGAAGAAAAAAGATAAAGAGAATATTGTAGACACCCAGTTTGCTTTATGTAATAATTATTACTTGTGAATCTACAAAGACAAGACTAGGCATGCTTACAGCTCTTACAGAACTATGAAACCAAGTAAAAATTACACACTAAGTGAAAATGTAATGTCAAAGCCTATAAAATTTAAATTAATGATATTAACTTTATGTGGAACAGTTGTGTTTGCTGGACATAAATTTATACTTCAGGTGACTAGGGTGCCAACTCCTGTGCCCAGACGCTAGTTGAGGAGGTCTGCGGAATGCTGTGCTGTGTGATGGCCTAGTTTCCTCGCTGATGGCGGTTTCCAGATGCTGTCGAAACCTGGGTTTGCATGGTCATAATGATGTCCCCTGGACAGTATTTGGAGGGAATATATCAGAGAAATAAGAAGTCCTTTTGTGCTTTCTCCATTTACCCCAAAGGAATCTTAAGTGCAAACACAACGGCAGATACTGAAATCTCTTAACAATATTTAGTTATAAGGAATTATTTGCATCATGCAAAATAAGTTCATTTTAATTTTGAGGTCATCATCAAAAAGAAAAGATGACATAAAACAATTCTTGTTGCAAACTCATAGATCTTTGAACACTGGTCCCCATCCCGCAGGAGGATGGGCCCTGATTTGAGAGACATGACTTTAAAATATGGATTTAATATTTATTTAAATAAAATGACTGCAGTTCCTAACTTGTTAGTCATTTACACATGTGCCAAGCATACCTGGATGGAGGTTAGTTATTTGGATTTCTTGAAAAGCACTGACCTTGAGATCACAAAATTATTACTTAATCTTAGTGCTAAATTATCAGTGATTTAAGTTTTTTGGCCTTCAGTGGCAGTTTAGAAAGTTCATGGAATATCTAAGCAGGACCAATATTTAAAATTTTATGTTAAAGTGAATTTTCATGTTTAAATTTAATGTGCTTACTTGAAGGTAAAGTGCAATATGAATGATACATGGTGTTTTCTTAAACTTGTTTTTTAATAATAATAAATGTCTTGAAGATGGGCTTTTCAAATGTTAGGAGGTACTAAGATTGATAGCTTTGCAAATTGGTTTTAAGTATTTTGAATTTATAACTATCATCATGTTGCAAAATAACATTGACTTTGGAATGGCTTACTTCCTTTTGTAGTAATTCAAAAATATTATGACAGCTACAGTTTTATAGTAAGCATAAAAAGTAGTGAGGTAAGTTCAATGAGGTAAGGTTAGTGTTGGAAGTTTTATTAACAAAAACTTTAAGTATTAACACATGAGTTACAATTCCCATGTGTTTTCAGAAATTTGCTGGAACTGAACTGAACATTAAATTTTGAACTTTGGACTAGTCACTTAAAACCACCTAATTTTAGTGTAAGAAGTAGCCAAAAACTTAAGTATGAAAACAGGCTTTATAAAGTTGGCTGGATTATTAACCCACATATGATATGAATTCTTCCATGTGGGTGATACGAAGCACTCTTAACCCAGCATTGTTTTCTTCAAGTAGGTGGCATGTGGGACATTGGTATAATTTTTTGACAGGTAGGTAAGACAAAATGAATCTTTACAACCTGAAAATCTCAACTGTGTCATTAACAAGCTGGTGATTGTAATTTAACTTTTATAAGCACAGCATGTGGCTATACAATACTAAATATCCCTGAATTTTATTTTTGAATTAAAATTGTATAAGAGGACAGATTTATAATTTAACAGAAAGGTATATTATAAATTATGAAGCACTCTATAACACAGCCATTATTGTTTTTCTTTGTGCTATCTAAATGTTATATTTTAAAAATATAATTTAGGTCTTTCCCCTGGTTAAATGTATGAGCTTCTGGTTACAGGTGAAAGCCAGCCCCCGAGCAGGATCATAGAGCCCCTTTGTTCTGAGTGGTGTCACTTTCCTGGTGGCAGATCCACTGGAGAGCAAACACAGCACTGACATTAACTAGCGCCTTGAGGTCTTGAGGGAAGTGATTGAAGTGACCAACCCTCTTGTTTCTCAAGACTGTGAGCGGGAGAGACCTTATAACTAAAGATTGAAAATCATAGACCCTTTTAGGAAAGGGATTTCTCTTGGTATCCAACTATAATAGATATCCTCTGCTTACAAGTTTTTGTTAACTTGATCTCGGGTAGCTGCATCTATGTGAGAATCAATCTGTAAATGTGGAGATGTCCTAATTAGTCTGCGGGAGGAATATTGATGTAATTACAGGACTGCTCAGTCTCATATAGGTTAGACTCCCGTCCTGGTTCTCTTGTCTCAGAAGATTCCAAGTCATGTAGCTGTTTACACTGTGGATGTTTTCTAGCATCTCAAACTATACACACCTAATACTGAACTCTTGATTTCCTACCCTTGAGTCTGATTCTCCCTAGTCTTTCCCAGCACAGGCAATAATTCCACTATCTATGGGGTTGCTTCAGCCAGGAACCCAGGAGTTATCTTTGATTCCTTCCTTCCTTTTATCCCTGGACACACAAACTCTCAGTCCACCTGCCTCCTGATTATACCTCAAGATGTGTCTCAGACATAGCCATGTTCTTCCTCTCTACCACCTGCATCCTAGTTGTGGCAGCCACTGCCTCCTCTCTTGTTGGCTGTAGTAGCTAGCTACCTGTCCTGGCCTTCATTCCTGCTCCCTAGTGTCTGTTCATAGAACAGTATCAGATTCTCTGGTCCTTGGCCAATAAGACTTGGTCCTTAATATATCCTTGCTTTCTGGTTCAATGAGATATTCTGTACTCATTTCTATGTTTCTTGCTACACACCTAAAATTTGGATATTTTGGGTAGGTACTCATTGCTACTAGTCATTTTTTTTCTAAATGTTTATAATAGGTAAAGCTAGAAAATAATTTTTCAAAAGAGAAAATACATCATGTGTTCATACTTATTAGTATTAATAAGCTTCTTTTAAGATCCAAATTTATTAAAATCCCAAATAATATTAAATTCAGTGGAACAGGTAAAAAGCACAACTTATTTAAAGATCCATAAAGACATTTAGTGTTCCAAGATTGCACAATAAAGCGTAGGCATCAGTTAAATAAACCATTTTGGCCCTGACTGGTGTGGCTTAGTTAACTGGGTGTCATCCCTCAGGGTAAAGGTTTGCTGGTTCAATTTGGGGCACACACCTGGGTTGCAGGTTCAGTCCCCAGTTGGAGCAGGCAACTGATCAATATTGTTCTTCTCTTTTTCCCTCCCTTCCCCTCTCTCTAAAAATAGTAATAATAGACCCTTTTGTTGAATACCAAAGTCTTGGCACATGTGTGATAATAGCTGATAGATATTCACTAAATCATAAATTTTATCATTTTGTATGCACACAAACACACAGATACATATTTTCACTAATAAGCACAGATATCTGCAAATAAGCCTTTTGCCAGTCCAGTTTTTTACAAGGATTTTACATAAGTTCTTAGATTTTAATTTTATATTACTTCCCTCTTATCCTAAAAATCTTGTTTACTGCTGATATTGACATATTAATAATTTGCTGTGCCCCACCCCCAACCTCACCAATGTACGGTTCAATAAGTCAGAGACCTGGTGATCCTGTTAAAAGGCTATATCTCTAACCTAGAACAATGCCCGGCACAAAACCGATTACATATTTGTTGAATGAATAAGTAAATAATTCTGCTTCCTGGACTAAGAGTACCTGCAGAGAAGGGAAATCTGAAATCAAAATAGCTGCAAATGTCAAAGAATAAAAGGACATAGCCCAAGCCTGGGATAAGAGATGTACAAACCCTCATCTGTATAGCATGTTTGGTGGTATAACTACTGACGGACATTTTTTTCTGAAAGGCAGCTTTTACTATAATTAGAGATTATTGTGAAAGAACTTTTAAAAAGCCATAATTATTCTGAACTCTTCTTTCCAATAAGACTCCAGGAAGATCATGTATGCTCACTGAATCACTAAGCCACCTAGGTCACTGACACACTTGTGTGGTTTTCTTTGGTTCTCTGACAGTTAGAGGGGGGAAGGCTATAGGACTCCTGCCCCATGGCCTGGCCTCCAGGTGTTGCATCACAGGTACTCAGCTGTGCTCCTTGAAGTTCTAGCTCTCTGTCCTTCTGAGACCACAGAGGGTTCCTATGAGACCAGTATGGTAATATTTCCTGAGGCAGGATTCTGACAACCTTGTTTGCTGTTGGACTAGAATCCTCCCTAAAGCATCTACATATACCGGGAGATGGAAATCTAAGGATTGAAACTTTGGGGCTTACTAGGCACGGATGGGCCCGCACTGTCCAATATGGTAGCCAGGAGCCACCATGGCTAGTCCTAATTGAGATATGCTGAAACTGTAAAGTAAATACTGGACTTTGAAGATAATACAAAATAAAATGTCATTATTTTTTTCATGTTTATTACATCTTACATAATAACATTTTGGATATTGTAGTTTAAATTAAATATATTATTAAAATTAATTCTACCCTTTTAAACTTTTTTACATGGCTATAGAAAATTTAAAATGGCAGATGTGGCTTGCATCGTATTTCCATGGGACCCACCCACTGCATTAACCCTTTCAGTACGAGCGCCGGATATATCCGGCGCCCATCTGATGACCTGTGTGGACGAGCGAGGGATATATCCGGCGCCCATACAATGACTCACAATGGCTCACCTTGTACAGCGGGAGTGTCACGGCGGAAAGAGCGCTCATACTGAAAGGGTTAAGTCTTGTTCCTGGAAGAGCGGGAGAGCCTGTGCACCATTTCTAGGCAACCCTCACACCTCAAACACCTCTCACTCCACCAAGGAAAAATCACTTCTCACATCAGTTACGTTAATGGACCAAATTTCAGGTGTTCATCAATATAAATACCGAGCCACTTTTGGTAGCTGACTCTGGCATGTCAGCTTTTAATTAAAGTCTTTCATAGGCTAATTAACTACCCTGGAGGATTTATTCTCTGTTGAGAAATACATCCACCCACCCACCCACTCAGACACCCCTCCACAGACACACAGACCATACGGGATGTGCTGAAATAATTTAAAGTAAGTGACAGACAATATAACACCCGGGTACATATGAGAGCACATAACCTTATTTGCCGGTTCTCTGCTTTCCTGAAGGCTGTTGATTAGCAACCTTTATTGCGTACCTACAGTATATAAATCACTGGCTGAGAAGCTGTGGAAAGCAGAATAATAAAATATAATAACAATAGCAAAAATTTATTGAGTGTTTCTGGGTGCCAGGCACTGTGCTAAGTGCATTACAGGTTATTCAGTTTAATTCCCAAAATAACTTGATGAAGGAGGTACTGTTATTATCCTCATTTTGCTTATATCACCTTAGTTTTGTTCCCAACATTTGGAAGGCCTGTGAGTAAGTCCCTGGCCATTGCCATGAGTTCCTCGAACAATATATTTGTAATGCAGAGAAGTTTGCAAAACAGAGTTGTCCACTTGAGCCACTTATCCATACAAACTGGAGTTTAAGCCAGTGAGTTTAAGGGGATTCTTCTTCAGTCTCTTTCTCTCTTCCCCAAGGTCTCCATCTTTAACCTATCAGTCATTCCCCAGGGTTCTGCTTCCTTCTCCTTTTGGCTGTGCCCTTGGCTCTCTATCATTTCCCCTCTCCTTGCATTTGGGGTGAAAATATAGGGGAAAGTAGATTTGAGATCCTACACAAAGAAGGGCTAGAGGGAGGCACAATGGCCCCATTTCTTTTAGGTTTATGGTAATCTTAAAGACAAATCTTTTCAGTTTTAAGGAGCTCATGTCTTAGCTAAAACAGAGGAAATTATTATAGTAATTTCTAAGTACTTTAATACATTATACTGTAAGTCCAACCCATGTGGGGGTTGAGGACTGGTGAGCAGGATATGGGGGATGTTCCTCCTTCTTCTGGTCTCTTGAGGATCCAGATTTAGGGAGGTTCTGCCATCCTGTAGGTCCACCATCCTCAAAATGTAGCTTCCAAGATCTCTGAGGAAGGGGAAGAGTTGGGGAGGGGCATGGACAGGAAGTGATGTATGTCACTTCTGTTTGTATTTTGTGAATAAAACAGATGGCCCCATCTTCCTGCAAGGGAGAGCTTCCCTGTGTTCAGGAAGGAAAGGGAAATTGGATGTGAGTGAGAAGTAGTGGTTACCACCACAGCAAGTTTTAGATTTTAGGTTATTTTTAGTGCTTGTGTCTTTGGAGGCTGTGTACATTATGCATACTTCCAACTTTAAAACTGTCTCCCCATTTGAATGATTGCAAGTTGAATCAAATTCAAATATATCCTTAGCCCAAGTCTACTATTAGGAAAAACAAACAAACAAAACTTTGAATGTGAAATAAAACTATATTGGGAGCTTTTGTGAGTGTTCCAGTTTCATTTTCTTTTAAAGTTGTCCTTTGTGATACTATGTTTATTCAATTCCTGAAGTGTTGTCAAGTAAGTAGTATTTAATCTGTGAAAAATTTCAAGTGGCTCCTTTTTCTCTCTCAAGTGTCTCTTTTTCCCTCAAGTGTTGCTGTAGTCATTTTAACAGTGAAATGAACCGTTTGATTTTAAAAAAATTATTTATGGCACATCAAGTAGCACTTAGTATTTTGTCACAACATTAAAACCGTTTCTGAAGGCCCATGCAAAATACGGCAGAAAGGTCAGGAGGCTTATGTATAGAACTTCTACAAACATACCTCACCATTGGAACTGGTTATAATTCCTGGGTGCTGACATGAAGATTAATAATGTTTAACTCTGATTTTGGCAATTTTTTGCCAATTTCATTGCCATGGTCCTTTTCTTTCAAGTTATTACCTGGAACTGAAGTGATAACAAATGTTTCGTGTTTTATACTGCCAGATAAAAGGTTAAATTTTCATATGTTATATGCTCTTAAACACACACACACAGAAATACACACATAACTGGATCAGAAGGAAATGAGTAATTCTCCTAAAATGAAAAGATTGTCCTAGTTTTAACATTAGGTGGCTAGTTCCCATGCAATTGAGTCATAAGTAAAAATTGGAAACTCAGCGTATGGGTCTTTTTGTACTGACTGTATCATATAGTTCTAATTTTCTTTTGTTTTTCTGGGAAATGATGGTGCTTTTTGCTTTGCCAAGTTTTATTATTGAGTCAACTGCCAAAGTTTGAGAGCGTCGAGGGCCCTTAAAATTATTTGGTGTTGAGTGAAGAGACAAAGAAAAGTATTTCATATTCTCAAACATTTTAACTTTTATGTCTCTACCTGATGTTAGAATATAACCTAAACGTCAAGGCTTTTATTTTTTTAACTGATGTACACTGTTGATTGAAGCCCAAATATTAGTGAGGGGAACTTTAATTCTGCTCATTGATACCCAGTTTGAAACTACATTTTCTAATTTTTAATAGACTATCTTCTTTCTTGCCTGATCTTCCCTGTATTTAAACTTCTGTGCCTCAGAAGGCCTGGGTGCCTGCTTGTGGTTTTGCACCATCTGGAAGTTAAAATTTTACTTTAGAAATGATGTCATACTTGCTTACTACGAACTGGGCTAATGTTGGTTGAGAATTGGATGCAGTTCAGGTCAAAGTTAAAAAAAATAGTCCCTTAAGCTTTGTTTCTTGATTATAGGAGACTGTGCAAAGCTGTAAGGATAGAGTGAAGGTGATTGAAGGGTACGATTCAAATTCCTTTGAAGCTAAGTAAAAGCTTTTGGGTGCATGGAAAATAAACTCCTGAGCAGAAGACCTCAGCTGGCACAGAACCCCTCCTGCCATGTAGAGGTTGGGTGTTACGAGTAATGTGTTGATCACGGCCATCCTTGCTCTCTGTTTTATGCCTGGAGAAATATTCTCACAGCCAGGTTTGTGTTGTATCTCTCTAGGCTCAGAAAGATGCAGCTGGTTACTGATAGATCATGCATGGTAAGAAGGTGCTGCAAATGTTAAGTATATTATTCATCAAAACAGAGTCTTTTTTCTAAACTCTCTTCAGCATCACTTCACTATCTCCCATATTGTAATTTATTTATATCACAGTTTTGGACATTGGGTATTTATGTTAGTCCAGATAGAGACCATCCTTCTTTGATAGCTAGGATGGGAGGCGAATGGGACCACAGTTTCTTCTCAGATTCACACTGAGACCTGGTCAGGTTGTAACCCCTTATTACCTCCCATGTAATCTGGAGTGCTTAGCCTGTCCTGCCAGTTTACAAGGAGCCCACAATTGCCATTCCTTATGTATAAACTAAAAATACATAGATTTTTTACCAGATACGATGAAAATCCCAAGACAAGTAGTGATGTTATTTCTAGATTGGTAGGTGAAGATAACTTTAAACAAAGGCCACTTGAGAATCTTTATGTTTATACTTTAGTGCAACTGGAATCAATTTTCACTTAGGAGAGTGAAGATCCCCAGAACATGAGCATCTCCTTTACCTTCTCAGCTCCTAGATTTCTACGGTCATTATGTAGGAAGAGCCACAGGCATCAGATGTTGGAAGAATCTGCTGTTCTCACTGTTTGCAATCACAGAATGTCCATCCTCTGCCACAGTGCATTCAGGGTCAATCTGCTAACTGGGCTTCAAGCACTTGTTGTCACCCTGTCCTTCCCTGGTACCTCCTAGCTTCATCCTCCTCTCAGGGACAGCAACTGGGAAAACTACTCACTCACCTCTTTATCACCTTTGACCTTTAGAAACACAACTTTGATACCCCTTTCTTGGAAAGGGGTAAGAGAAGAAGATTCTACCCCAATAACTGTTTTATATCTGATATCACCATCTTTGCATGGCATATTCTACCTAAGACTGATTTCTGTCTTTAAAATCATAAAATGTGCCTTGGTCAGTGTGGCTCAGTTTGTTGAGCATTGTCCCACAAACCAAAAGACTGCTGGTTTGATTTCTGGTCAGTGTACATGCCTGGGCTGCTGGTTTGGTCCCCCGTTGGGTTTCCTGTGAAAGGCAGCCAATCGATGTTTCTCTCCCTCTCTTTCTTCCTCCTTTCCCCTCTCTCTACAAATTAAATAATAAATAAATAAGTAAATAAGTAAATAAATACCTTTAAAATCATAAAATGTCATGCACTGTGTTTCAGCTTCTTTGTTTTATAAAGGAAGAAACTGCAGCTGAAAGGCTGGGTGGGGGAAGTGAGTTGTTTGGTCCTGATCCTCGGAGCTAGATAGAAGCAGATCCCAGCCTAAAACCCAATGTTCTCTTAACCTTTTAACTCTGTGTCCTCACAGTACTTACATATCTATTTATTGTGGTTTCTTATGGCATTCCTCAATCCTGTTTTTCAAACTTCTGCCTTTTTTCCCCCTTTTCATCCAAATTTTACTTGCTCTTAGCATAATGAGCAAAATTTGCTGTCAGATGCAGCAGTCAACTATTTATCCCTAAGCCATTTCTTCTTCCCCAAGACAAATGGTTTTAACTCCTTTTGCCTGGTTATTTTGATCTCTCTAAATAACATGCTGGTATCACTACTTCCTGACTGTCCATCGGATTCCTGGTATGGCGCATGAGAATTAAAGTCTTCCTCACCCCAGCACCCCACATCACCCATGGCATTTTGTGTGATCTTCAGAAAAAAGTAAAGCTTACATTTCCTCATTCTATTACTGACATATGAAAAGCAAGGATTGTAATAATCTAATTTTTGAGGTAAGGTAGAAATAGGCACTTTTTGGTATGCATTATCTTTTTTTTTCTCTATTACTTGGAAAGTAGTCTTTCACAGAACTGGGGAATGGGTGTCATTTCCACATTTTCTTTTATAGCAGCACTTACTTCCTCTTGGCAACATGTACTTTTCTAATGTAGGAGTGTTTTGCTACACGTCACCCTTGTTCTTCCAGATGTCTGCGGCAGGGTTCATTGTGTTCTCCATGTTCCTGGCGGGTGCGGCAGAGCGGGTAGCGCTGTGCCTTCCCTGGGCACTCAAAGACACGGAGGATTAGTGTGCTTTGTTTCCCAGCTTATGGTTTTATAATGTGGAGATACACTACTATTTCATAATGTCTGATTTCATAAATAACTTATATTTAAAAATGTATCACTGATCAGATACATATACAATAGGACTTTAAAGTAGATACAGGCTGTTAAAAAGCACGGCAATGAGAGCCCATGAGCAGTGGTGTGGTGGTGCTGTGCTCAGAAGGCTTACCACTGCCCACCCCTCCCAGGGCTTGACCGGTGGTCACTGATGTCCTCTGTACCTTCTTTCTTCTTCCTGATTTCAGGTAGATGCACTGAGATTACGATTGGAAGAGAAAGAATCTTTTCTCAATAAAAAAACAAAACAGCTGCAGGACCTCACAGAAGAAAAGGGGACACTGGCTGGGGAGATTCGTGACATGAAGGATATGTTAGAAGTGAAGGAAAGAAAAATCAATGTTCTTCAGAAAAAGGTGAGTAGCTGGCAGAAACCCTTTAGCTGGGAATTGGTATCATCGACACTTGGTCACTTCAGAGACATTTTTAAGCATGTTGAAAACAAGATATTAAGCTTAAAGAATTTTAGGTAAAGAAATACAAACTTTTAACTTACTGGTCTTGAACTTGCTTGTGATTGTATTATGTCATTTTTAGAATGGCCTGTTGAATTTTCTGTTTGATTACCTGAAAACTAACTAG
>VMDR010028037.1:0-13328 GCA_007922815.1 Macrotus californicus
TACCCGGAAGAGTGTTAATGACTCATATGACCATATTTTAATTGTAGAAATTAGATGTGAAAATTCAATTTTTAGGTTTAGGGGCAGATTTAATTGAATAGAAATACTAATATTTATACAACGATTTCTACACAAAGCTCATTTTACAAATCGTAACCTGTGCCTAAAGTTACCACATAAAGTTATTGGATATGTTTGTCGAATGTTAATTTTTACTCTTACCACCGTCTTTGACAACGAGTAATTAAGTGTTGAAACTAAACATCACAGAATTTTACCATTTGCTCTGTTAAGCACATGACTAAGACGAGTTTTAGGAAAAGATAGATGTTGCAGCATAACAGAACAGTATGTCAGGATAAACTTAGGTTTTAAAAGACGGTATATTGAAATCTTGGTAATTGAATCCATGTGATGCATATACAAGAGGCTTATTTAACTACTCTATTTTTATGTATGTTTGCAAATTTTCATACTCAAAATGGTTTAAGATACCCCATGAACTAAAAAAAAGCCAATTCATGTATCATACCATGGCCTGCGTGTGTCCAGGAATTTGAGCAAGTCCACTGAATGGAGCCAAGATGTAGTTTCATGAGCCAAAGAAAGAAAGACAAGAAAATGCAGTGTCTCGTCTTCATAGTTCTCAAACTAAGCCCTGTGAATGTAACGGATCAAGACGTGGGGGGAAGGGACAGGAGAACACAGAGCAATTAGGTCATGTGCATGCCTTGTGGGGAGGGCCTAGCAGCACACAGACAATGGTGGGGAAGATGATAAAGGAAATACTGTACTCTAGGGCAAACCCCTATCTTTGAATTTTACCTAATTTTCCCTTACAAATTGTTTGAACCTAGAAACTAGCACATGCCTTCCCTCTTGGCCAGCTCTCTACTGGAGAAAAAAGCTGCACACGTAAGTAGGAAAATAATAAAACATCAAGGACTGGTGTGTGCATGGCTCCATTTCAAATACGCTTTAAAAATGAACCCACATCAAAAACAAAGCTCATCTCACAGGTACTCTCCAGCCACAGACTAGCTCCTCTGCTAAATCCAGGCTCCCTTCCAGAACACCTGCTTACTTAGGACAAACTGGAAGACTGCAGGAAAAATTCCTAAGAGGTAGAACATTCCAAACTGATAGGACTGAGAGATGGACAGAAGGTAGCTGGGTGGGATGAGCACGTGAACAAGAGCCCAGCTGGGAGGGGTCAGGGCTGGATCAAACTGAGCTGGCTGAGGTGTCTGCAGCGTGGCTACGTGATTTGGGAGTGGGTTGGCGGCAGGCCTGGGAGCCAGTCAGATTGAAGCAAGGATTAACCTGCCGAACACAAAACACTGCTACATATCTTAAAAAGACAAAACAAAGAACCAGACTTTTTAAAGATTTTATTTATTTATTTTGAGAGAGAGAGAGAATGGCAGGGGGTGAAAGGGAGAGAAACATCAATTTGTGGTGGCCTCTCATGCACCCCACCCTGGGCACCTGGCCCTCAACCCAGGCAAAATGCCCTGACTGGGAATCGAACCAGTGACCCCTTGGTTTACAGGTCAGCACACAATCCACTGAGCCACACCAGCCAGGGCCAAAGAACCAAATTTTCAGATACTACACCATTAGTATATAAAAAGATTTTAAATACTTATAAGAACAAATAATGAAAATTAATTATTCTGTATTCATCATCATTCTTAATGGTTTCTAGGTGTTTCCAGTTTAAAAATGCTTCCCTCCAAAAGACAAATATACCAACCAATATTGTTTTTTTAAAAATAGTGGCAATAAAAGTAGTTGTGCGTATGTGTGTGTGTGTGTGTGTGTGTGTGTACACACGCACACATTTAAATGCACCTCAAAGGGATGATTAGAAACAGAACATCTAAGTGAAGCATACATACATTTTAAGGTTTTGCCCTGCAGAAAGACTTCACAATGTATACTCCTAGCAGCACTATGTATATAAATATTTCTTTTACAGGCTCTTAAGCCAATAGATATGATCACAGCGAGAGCTGAGACAGACCAAGCTAGGAGGGACATAACTTGGATTCAGAGACACCCGAGTCAAGCAGAATACAGACCAACACTGGCACTGCCAAATAACTATGTAAAACAAATCACAGGGCAGAGTATGATGAAAGCTGTGTGAGGAAAATTGCTCTCTTCACAGGTGTGGGCACAGTTTCAAACAAATGAGCACCAGGCAGGGGCCAGAGCAATCCAGGAGTCAAATCAGGAGGGTTGGTGAACAGAGCAGCAATGAGCATAAGAGTAAAGGCTGAGCAGCAGTGTTTGGGGAGGTGGGGTGGGGGCCAGTGACCAAGTAATCTGTAGCATTTCAAGTCCGAGTTCACCCTTCAAGGCCAGGCTCCATCCCTGGTCCCACCTATAGAACAACCTTTCTGTCCTGAAAACTATTAGAGCTTTTTCTACCTATGTCGCTCACTGGCACTTAGTACAGGTTACTGATATGATTTGTTATCTCTACTATGCTTATATCGCACTTCCTCAGATGAGTTTGTACATTCCCTCATAGAAATGTCTGCTTGTTTCTTACAACACCCCCCACCTCAAAAAATGAGCTGTTCATTTGATAAGCACCGGATATATTTGCTGATTATGTGATTTTATATATATGATGTTATATAAATGATGCAAATTCTTTTGACAAATGTAAGCCTAGGTGACTCTAATGTTACATTAAAAAGTCTAAGCTAAATTTATCAGATATCATAATCCATGTGTTGAAAAAGAACCGTTAAAAATAAATTCACAGAAGTCAGTATTTTATCTTCTGATTTCCATTTATATGGGCTATTGAAATGTCTCTAAGTAAAACAGTGTTTGGGATATTTTGCATAACAATGAACATAGCTGGATGAGATTGAGGATTTATCCATGACCTTGGGCAAGCTGCCAAAAACTTTTTTATATTCAGCTAATATACATATTAGAAAGGTCAGCATTTTACAGGTGGTCAAGCATAACTAATAATCACCTTGCCTTCTTATCAAAAATGTGGTTGTATTAAAGTTGTGATTAACATCTTGCTTCTTAAACAGCCTGCTGGAGTGTGGATCTGCTGCCTCCATAATTTAAAGAGGCCATTCAAAAAAAAAAACATCTCTCCATTTACCTTTGATCTTAAGTGACGTGATAATCTCTATAGGGAAGACATACTTCACAAATAAAATTTCTGTGATTTTCACACTGGTTACTGCTGTTGAACATGTAAATCTGAAGGGCATGAAGCAGAGATAATGTTGGAAAGAAATTATCCTTTTTGTCCTGGTATCTAACACTTCCTGCTGAAACATTTATCATTGTTTTAGGAGTGAGGCCACACTGAACTCAGTAGAAGACAGGTAAATTTCCAATCTCTAAGTGTGTGAGTAAGTTAAGAACACCTTCGACAGATGCAGCACGTGGCCTTCATTTGGGGGACACCCAGGTTACAGGGGAAGGCACCGCAGAACTGTGCTAGACTAACCCCACAAATCCGGGGTTGGCCTAACTTCTCCTACTGAGGAATTCATCCACCATCCAATTCAAATTTTGGGAGAATATTGAGAAAGTGTCTATGGATGTAAAGCACTTACATACTAGAATATTAACTTAACCCATATTTATTGTATTCCAATCTAGCCAACACCTGTGCTATGCAGAAGGGGGAGAAAACAAACGCACAGTTCCCACCCCCGCACTGCTTGGGATCTAGCACAGAGGCCAATGAACTATTTGTCTGTGCTGAATCTGGCCCATGATTGGATTTGTACAGCCCACTAAGAATGGGTTTTGTGATTTTAAGTGGTTGAAAAAGAAGTATTTTAAGGTTTTTATTTATTTTTAGAGAGAGGGGAAGAGAAGGAGAAAGAGGGAGAGAAACATCAATGTGTGGTTGCCTCTCATGCACCCCAAACTGGGGACCTGGCCCGCAACCCAGGCATGTGCCCCGACTGGCAATCAAACCTGTGAGCCTTTAATTCGCAGGCCTGTGCTCAATCCACTGAGCTACACCAGCCAAGGTGGTTGAAAATTTTTAAAAGAAAAATATTCTGTGACATGTGAGAATGATATGAAGCAAATTTTAGTGTCCATAAAAAGTTTTTCTGGAACACAAACACATCCATTCATTTACACATTGGCTGAACTGAGTGGCTGTGACAGATCACTTGTACTGTACTTCCTGGACCTTTAAGAAAACAGTTGCCAACTCATGGTGTGGTATAATAAATAAACAAATCAAAAGTGCTAGCGGTGGGTAAATATCTGGAGCTGTAAATACACAGAAAAGGCATCAGGCTCCCCATGGAGAGGAGCTGAAGGGCTGATTAAAGGCCTTGCAGAAGAGAATCATTTGAGCTGGGGCTCCTCGCCTGGTACTATGGACTGGATGTTTGTTTCTCCCCCATATTCAAAACTGAAAGCCTGAATCCCCATTGTGACAGTATTTGGAGAAGGGGCTTCTAGAAGGTAAATAGGCTCTGGTACAAATTCCAGTGTGTGTGTGTGGGGGGGGGAGTGTCAGGAGAGGGGTGGTTCCTCACACCAACAAGCAATTCTCAGGACACTTGGTGGGTGTCCTGCAATTCAACTCAAGTCTCACACAGTCTACCTAGAAATGGGGTCAGATTCCACAGGTTAAGAGCTCAGTCCTGTAGGACTGCCCCCCCACTTCCAATGTGCTAGCTGAAAACCCAGGTTGTTACCTGTGTGCTGACAGACTGGCTACAAATCAGAGGTTTCCAGGACACCCTCAGTGAATTTAATTAATTTGCTAGAGCAGCAACTCAGAGAAACATTTTACTTACTAGATTTCTGATTTATTACACAAGGTTATAACTTAGAACAGTCAGAGGGAAGAGATGCTCAGGGTGTGGACTACCCATGCTTCCTCCAGGCCCCACTCTCCCCAAACCTCTTTGTATTCACCAACCAGGCAGGTCTTCAAAACCTGCCCTTTGGGGTTTTATGGAGGCTTTATGACATGGGCATGATTGATTGAATCATTGGCTTTAGGCGATCGATTCAACCTCCAATCCTTGTCCCCTTCCCAGTGGGACTGAAATTTCCAACCCTCTAATTGCATAGTTAACTCTCCTAGCACATACCCACACCCCCCACACCCCCTACACCCCTACTCTCCACCAGCAAGTGGAGTCCAAAAGTCAACTCTCATCTCTTAGGCAGTTCCAAGGCTTTTTGGAGCTAAGTGCCAGAAACAGGAATGAAGGAAGACCATATATATATTTCTTATTATAAACCACAATATGACCGGAGGTAATTAGGCCCAGACGAGGGCTTGAGGGAATTCGTGTCTCTCTGCACACACCAAGGAAAGGCCGTGTGAGGATGTAACCAGGAAGCCAGTCCTCACCAATTTCCTGACCTTACTAGCACCCTGATCTTGAACTTCAAGCCTCCAAAACTTTGAGAAATAAATGTTGTTTAAGCCACTCAGTCTATGTTATTTGTTATAGCAGCCTTAATGAAATAAAGAGATCTGAACAGATCACTGGGGAGAAGCAGGGAGGGGACATAGGAGGGCTCTGTGGAGGCCATGGTAACCAGTCTAGGCTGGGATTGGCTGAGACGCTGAGCGCCTTCAGAGCGCATGGAAATAAAAAGAGGGCTGGCAATCTGGCCCAGGGGCTCCCCCGGAATTTCGCCTAAAGGGCGGCGACACACAGCAGGACCCCAATTGCTGTTTGGTACCATTAATGAAAACAAATGAGATCCATGAAGCCAGCACCCAAGGACTCTGTGGATAGAACTCAAGAGACTTCTGAATGTGAGGAGGATTAGAAACATCTTTATTTTTACTATCGTGTTACTGGAATTTAGCATTTTTTTCTATTAAAAGTGCAGGCAGTAAAGCAGGGCAGTCATTTGTACCAAGAGAAACCATGGCTATTTTTATATCATCATACATTTGAAATAGATATATTAAATATAATTTTCACTGATTACTTACAAATTACATTGGTCACTAGACCCACCTCCAGATCTTATCTTTAATATGTTTCATCATAATTTGTGAATGTCTTATCATTGCATTTCAATATAAATGGTTTATTTTATAATCCTATGTATCTTATTTTATATCTATAAAAACCTCATTCTTAAAGGGATCCATATGCTTCACCAAAGTGACAAAAAATTGTGGCACCCGCAAGATTAAGAGCCCCTGTTCTGAGCAAGTCCTGGAGAAAAGATTTCCTAGAGAAGGAGGCCAGGAGATTGGTAAGGGCCTGAAAGGGGTGATACTTAGCTGGTCTTTATCCACAGGGCCATGCAAATTGTTAATAAATAAATAAATAACACTCAGTCAACAGCCACTTCCCTGAGCTCTCTGACTACTGTTCCCAGCCTTCCCAGGACTCCCTAAGATCCCATCATTCAGCAAATAAAGAGTCAACACTGAATTCAGCAGGGGCCTCTCAGACCTTGCTAGAGAACTAGGTGTGCACAGGGAGTTGCTAGGTCATTTTAATGTCTCCCCCATCACCACTACCAGCACAAGGGCTTTCCAGAGAGAGGGGGCTGGTCCAGGCGTGTAAAGAAGAAAAGGTGACTCAGGAAGCTGTAGGTCCAGGGAGCCTAGGTGCTGGGTGAGGCAGGAGGTAGAAGTGAAAGTGAAGAGATACAGAAAGCACAAAGGTTCCTGTGTCCTTGCTGGGGATAAGGACTCGATCCTGAGGTCAAGGAGGAGTGGACACTGACAGTTTAAAGTAGGTAATTTACTTTAGAAAAGTTATGTTAGTAGTAGCCTGACGGTGCGCTGAAAGAGAACAGGACGAGCAGCAGCAAGGGAGAGACAGAGATAGAGAGATATGGACAGAAAGAGCTAGAAAGAGAGAGGGAGCACTATGGGCTCTTTAATTATCCAAGTGAGTGGACTGTTGTAGTGGCAATGAAGCTAAAGAGATGAGTGGATTTGAACGGTATCGATGATCTTGAAATGACAGGAGATGTCAAGGAAAGAAACTTTGACCCTTGTACCCAACTTTCTAGCCTAGAAATATAACTGGAAAAAAGTAGTGGATTAATTAATGTTCCATTCAGATTATTCAAAAGTATAGGTTGCAAGTGTATGTATCTGCAAATAACTGCCATTTTTAAGTTCAAAAATCACACATATCATAAACTAACCTCAGTTATTTATAATGAGTAAATGAGGTTGTAATTTTCTTTTACTTCTGTTATTTTTTAAACTATTCTTGCCATAATAAAGAAGTCTCTTAACAACATTCTGGAATCACTTGGTCCAACAGACATTTGCACTCTAGAAAGAAGTATGTTAGGATGCCACCACCACCAGTGCCACAGTCAACATTGGAAATGTTAAAGAGGCCAAGATGAAAAACAACAGTTACCAAGCATCAGCCAAGTGCTTATGTTTGGGGGACAGTTTTTCCTTTTACAAAAGTTCATCAATAAGCTATTCAAATGGCCAATACGAACATGAAACGATGCTTAACACCATTAAACATTAGGAAAATGCAAATAAAAACCACAATGAGCTACTACTTCACACATTAGGATGACTATTCTTAAAACAAAAAACAAAACAAAATAACAAATGTTGACAAAGATGTAAAGAAATTTGAACTCTTGTGCATTGCTGTTGGGACATAAAATGATAAGACACTTAAAAAAATGGTATAGCTCTTTCCGCAAAAATTCATCATAGAATTAGCACATGATCCAGCAATTCCATATTTTAGATGTAGACATAAGAGAACTGAAAGCAGAGACAGGAGCAGTTATTGTATATATATAACATCCACAGAAACATGATTCAAGTCAAAACAACTCAAATGCCCTTCGAAGGATAAATGGATAAGTAAAATATGGTCTATATAAAAAATGGAATATTAGTCAGTATTTTAAAAAGAAACTGATAGCTGGTGTTTCAAGGCAAATTTCCATTCCTTAGGCAGTACTGGTGGCATTTCCCAGGTCTGGAGTGCCTCCTCTCCAGCCTTGAGCTTGCCCCAAGCCCTCAAATTAAAGCTTATTTTACCCCATGCCTTTGCTCATGTTAGTCCCTTAACTTTAAATGACTTTCTACATACCTGTCTTGTAAAACTCTCATACTTGCAAGGCCCAGCTAAACGTTATTTTTATTTTTTTATCCTTTCAGACCTTTTTAGACAAAGTTTCTTGCAAGCTTATTTATATTTCTAAAGCCATTGATAATTTTACATATGCAATTTAATATAATAGCCACTAGTCATATGTGACTATTAAGGACCTAAAATGAGACTTAATGAGAATTGAAATGTGCAGTACATGTAAATTACACATGGGATTTTAAAGACTTGGTATGAAAAAAGTACAAAATACACTACAAACAATTTTACATGGGTTTCAAGTTAAAATGATAATATTTTGGGTGTATCAGGTTAAATAAAAATGTACCATTAAAATTAACTATACCTACTTCATTTCACTTCTTTAATGTGATCACCACAAAATTTGTAACGACATATATCACATCATGTTTCCACTGGTGTTGCTCTAAAATAGAAATTGTCATGACACCTAATCATTTCTTTGCACGCCTCTCTTATTCCCTGGGATGGCAGGAAGTGTGAGCTCATCAAGTTCAATATGTCCTAAGCTAAATTTTGTATGTGTGTCAAATGTTATCTAATTAAAATCTGCCTCTACTCTCCTACTTCTCCAGAAAAGTCACCATAGATTTTCATCATCTCTTAGGAGAGAACTAGTTTTCAACTTGACCTGTGTCTGAGTGCTTTTCCCTTGCCCTGAAACATTAGTGAAGTTTTCTGACAGGGACTCCAGAATAACATTCTTCCCCAAGTCGGACCCTGTTCTCCAGATAGGAAGTTTGTCTCATTTCAAGCTTTCTGCTGATTTTCACTTTGCCCAAAGGGACTAGAAGCTTTTGGAGGGTTGGTGCTGGAGGCAGGACAAGGACAGGTGTCACGGGCTGACCCTCCTACTTCACCTTTGATGTTGAAGGGCTCTAGCTCAGACCATAAGGTTTATGCTCAAGGATTTTCAGAAGCTGTATTTTAACCTCTCACCTCCACCTCATTTCTTGTTGCTTGAATCATCTGTGAGGACTCAGATATATGAGGAGGTTCGTGAAGCCCACAGTTTCTTCCCAACATTATTAAGGCATATGTTAGCCTATAGCCAAATTCCAACTGCCAGAATGTCCTGAGACAAATGTTTCATAATTAGAGAAGGCCATTTTTGTTGATAATGCATCTGGAGCATGCTGATGTCTCTCTCCATTGTGCAAATTGCCTCACTGTGGTGTGGGGATTATATTTTAAACTTCGTTGCCTAGAAAAGTGATTTCTTTAGGAATACATTTATAGTCTATGAAGAGGATTGATTATAAACCTGCCTACTGCACATAAGCATAATCATTATTACAAACTTAATAGAATTGTCATGACCCTCACACATCCAAAAGGGTGTGGGGTGGTGAACTGCCCTGTAACCAAGCCAATAGGAGTAAAGGAGTTTTTTCTCCAAGTCCTGCTGGACTTCATACCTTATACAGTGTACCTGGAAAGGCCAAGCAGTGACTTTGAGAATACTAAAATGTAAACAAACACATAATTTTAAAATTTACTTTCAAATATTAAAGATACTAGAAGAGCCAAATGGATAATGATATATTTTAATACAGTTACAATAGCAATGGCCATTATCTTGTGAAGAATTATTGAACATTTATTTACAATATGACAAAAAATTATTTCTGTTATGTCCCAATATGTATATCTATTTTACCTATGTTAATCAGATGGGATATTCTTATCCCCTTTCTATCCACATGGAGACTGAGCATCAGAGCAGCTAAGTGACTGCCCAGGTCACATATATAATAATTAGAAGACTCAGCTGCCTTCTGACTCCAAAGCTTAGGTTCTCTTTACTAGCACATGCTTCTGAAAGTGGGGCAAGAATATCTACTTTCCTCACTCCTTTGTTCTGACCCATTTCACCACCCTACTAACAGTCATAGGAGAGACAGGAAATCTAAATATGACTTTAATAATTGAGATAGGGAAGATTTCTTAAATTTAAAACATAAGTAGGCTGCAAATTTCACTCAAGGTTCTAATGTAATGGGAGGCTTCACAACTAGTTTACACAAGAGATAGGCTCCTCCTCACAACCTTCTCTGCCACCTCACCCTCTCCTGGCTCTCACCACCATGGCACGCCTAGCATACTCCCCTTCCTAACCTCCAGTTCCCAGTAGCTACCCTGTGTCATGAGGTGGCCTTCAGTGAAAAAGCTCAAGAAGCATTGCCCTTCATCCTTCAGGCCCCAATTTTTATGCTTGGGTACTCCCCGTGCTGTGCAAGAAGTACCTTTGAAAGTGAAAGCCGTGTGACCCTCCCTGAGTCCAGCTGACAGCAGTCACCAAGGGCAGCAGAGATAAATGTGTGAGGGCTCCAGCGTTCGGGAGTAAATTTGACTCAGGAAGAAGCTAACCGTGTCTTCCTTCCTGTTGGCCAAGGCCCAGAAACACCAAAAACTAAGTGCCAATTAGCAAAATGAGCTGTGGAAGCAGAGAGTTCCCTCAGTACTCCAGTCTTTCTCCTGGAAGTCCTTCTTTACAATACGCTGTGCTGTCTTACATCTGTTTAGCTAATGTGCAATTATTTAGAAATTTACAGACACCTAGCTTTATAAAAGTTGGCAATGGAGCTGAAGGTGGGAGGCAGTGGTATAGGAATGAGAAAATCAGTAAGTAAATAAAGGAATGCACCACTCAACCAACCAACCTTAGGTTATCTGAACCAACCCAGGCATGAAGTAAAGGTCAGGTATGTTAGAAAAAAGCAGAAAGAATGGAGGGATAAGCGTCTAGAAAATAAATGGATTTCCCTGTAACTTAGCTACAGTTAGGGACCAAGAACAAAAGGAGGAGGCAGTAAGACCTTCAGATAATAATAGATTCATGAAGACTAAAATGCTACAGGTTCCATCTAATGAAGAACAGTAAAGATCACAGAATCTGGCTGTGAGCTACTCACAGAGAAACAGGAAAGCGATAAGCTAATCTAATCAGTCCTGTGAGATGGACGTTCCTACAGCACTATGCTAATCCACTTACTCTACCCACAAAACATTGAATGGCTCCCTACAGCCTATAAATAAAACAAGACCTCTCCATCTTCACATTTAATCCACATTCCAAAGTATCTTTCTAGCTTCATTTCTCAATCTCTTACACGTACCTTTTATCTCAGCCAATGATGCTATTGTCCAGTTTCCAAATTCACCCATTCTTCAGGTCTTTGCTCCAATTATTTCTTTCTACTTAAGACAGTTCTAGTAGGCCTTCAAGACCCAGTTCAAAGGCAATTTTGTCCACGGAGATTTTCCAGTTTATTCACCCCAGCCAGAATCAATCTCTCTCGATCTCTTTCCTTCTCTCTAACTCTATCTCTCCATTATGCCTTCCTTCTGAGTTATTCATGTACCTAGAATTTCTCTCTCCATTTCTACAGTCTTCTCATTGTGCTTTGTTATTCATGTACCTAGGTAATATCAGTATCATAGTCCACTATGAGTACAGCCATGTTTTCAATCTGTGGGGGAAAAAAGGTGAAGAAACTGAGGCTGTTTGGTCTGGCTAAGAGAAAGGGAAACTCAGCAACTCTCCTAAAAGATTTGGTGGGTTTATTAGACTTCAAATAAATTCACTGAAGCTGTTTATAACAGAATGAAGGCCTAGTCTGAAATCAAGAGTTGGGAGACACGTATTACAAACATTCCACTAGCATTTATTGAGATCTCACTGTGAGCCAAGAAGTATATTAGGCACTTATGATACAAAACTAAGATGCAGACCTTGTTCTCAAGTACCTCCTTGCTAACGAGGGCCAACTCGCTTTACGTTCCCTCTTTATTTACACCCTCACTTCTTTCTTTCCTTAATTATTCCATTTTATGGTAATAGCCTCAATTATTCCATCTGGGAAAAAATTTGAATCAATCTACCACATAATGTTCCTGGTGGATGGAGAGGCAATTCCTTTTGACTTGTTAGGAACAGAACTAAACCAGTATTTAGAATTCACGGGGTGGCTGATTAAGGCTCAATTTAAAGACAAGAGGAATGCAGCAATGGCTCGATCTTGTACTAAGCAGCTTCCCATCACAGCTAGGGCTCCAGCAGACTACCTGATAGAAATGGTAGAGAAAGCATTTCTGAATCAGATAAAAATTCACTTGGGTCACCTCAGAGGAGCAATTGAACCATAAGATTTTTACCGTGCCTAAAGCATCAAGGCACAGAGAAGTGAGTCCTAGATCTCCATAATTGATCTAGTTATTTTGATAGTTATCCAAGGTAACAAATATGATATTGTTATTTTGAGGTAACATCCCCGTGTATGGGGCTTTGCACAAAAGAGTGATGATTTAGTAACAGACCCTATACCAGACAATCAGATGTCCAGAAAGAAGGATCTCATTTGTTGACTTGAATGAAGGAAATGGTGTCTCAGCCAATGCTTTATGTGCAAATTTAAAGACTGAGAAGTGCAAAGGCAGATGACAGCACGCTGCAGCTTGGAAGCCAGTAAGCTGGGGTCTGGCCTGTGTAAGCTCTTTCCCTACACCGCACAGCAGCTGTGTGGCCCTGGGCAAGTCATTTAAGCTTTCATTAGTTGACTTGAGGTAATGAGATAATAGCGTATGTCTCATGGAATTGTTCTCAGATATAAAGGAAGGAACTTATGTTACATACTCAGCATGATAACTGGTACCCAAAGTGCTATTCAGTCACGGATGTCCTTTAATGATGTTACCAGTTTATAAATATATAGGAAGCAGAGAAGAAATAAACACTAACCTGTAGGGCACTAATAATGAATTCTGAGAGACTTGAAAAAGGAAGAATGGTTTAGAGCAGTCATGACCTTGTCTCATTACCTCAGAACAAAAAGCAACATTTCTTTTTCAATTGTGTACAGGTTCAGGCAGGCTTGGAAGCTAACAGGGAAATTAGGAAAAGACTGACAGTGTGTTAATGTGGTGGGTGACAAAGGAAAGAAAGCTGGCTAGGCAGCACAGAGCTCTCTGAAGGCAAGAAGTGTGTCTTGTCTGCCTTTTTATCCTCCGTGCAGTGTGTCCCTGATTACGAGCACATAGTAAAGAGCCAATAAATGTTTGACAAATAAATAACTCACACACTTCTACCTAACACTCTTAGGTATAAACATCTCCCAACTCTTTATTTCTGGATAGTTCTTAATTCTATTACTAACAGGTCTCATATAATTGAGGTGAAAGCCTGGAAAAATTCTAGAATTGGAAATT
>VMDR010028038.1:0-13323 GCA_007922815.1 Macrotus californicus
TACTAAAAGCATCGAGTTGGAAATCAAACCATACATAAATCCTAGCTTCGCCACTGGCTAGCAGTGAGCTTAAGAACAATTATATAACCTATTTCTCAGTTTTATCGTCTATATGCCTGAAGGTATTTGTTGGACTTCAATGAGATAATCTATACAAAGCACTAAGTACTGATAAAAAGTTAAGTGCTTTATAATTATTAGTATAATAGGAAGAAAAGAGAATAGGATCATATAGCCATAAATAGGTTTATATGTTTGAAATTGGGAACATGAGATAGTTTCCATTGATGGTTTTTAATTTCTTTTTAAAGGGGACACAAAGTTACCTGCTTTGATAGAAAAGTAGGAAGATTCAGAAATTTATAAAAATAAAGATTTGAATTAGTCACTGTGGTAAGTGGGAAGGTAAGCCAACCACAAAAACGTAATAGGATTGTTGAGCAGTATTGAAAAGTCATTCAAGGCAAGCAGGCAAGGAAAATAAAGTACTGGCACGAATATAACTCCATGGTCTCAAAGTGGAAAAAGAAGGAAAGTAAAGAAAGAAGCTGATGGATCAAGACAAAGTAAATGGAACAATGGACAGGAAGATCTACTGAGGTCAACGAATGGTTATAGTGGAAGGAGATGCATAGGCAAACCAGGAAAAGAAGTTGCAGTCTAAGAACAGGATCTCTACATTCATACTGTGGAGGTGAAATAGTTAGAGATGACAAGTTCAAAGTGGGAATGAGAAGTAAATGGCTGAAATGGGAGGAGACAGCTCACTGGAGAGGAGCGCAAAGATCTGAGCAGCCCTAGTGTTGGGTGGGTCATTCAAGTAGAACTGAACTTATAGAAGATGTGTAGTGCAGGTCAGAAAATTCCACAGATGCATGGTCAAGAAAAAGAAGGGCCAGTTAGTATTCATTTAAACTGTGGTCAGTGAATACAAAATTTATGCCAGTGGTTTTTAAACCATAGTTGCTAGAACTATAAGTTTCCTCAGTGGTATCTCAGAGATCACCCCCAGGATGTGGGAGAAATTAAGAGGGTCTTCAAGGGCCCCTCCAGCTCTTAAACAGGAGCAGCTCCAACTTTCCTATCTCTGGGATAAGCTTACTATCACAACTTTTTCTTAGTGTTCTGCCATGTAAAAGTTTCAAAAGCACTAGTTTCTTTTTCTCTAATTATTTGGAAGACTTACCTTCTCATATGCATTTTCTAGGAATTCAATTGGACTTTTCCCAAATGCTATGGCATGCCCAAGGAATGGAATTGGAGAGAAAATGTATGGTGGACTTTTCTGCAAGAGAAAACAAAAAAATTTCAGTTCACATTTTATTTTGAAAGAGAACTCCGTGGCTCAGTTGGTTGGGCATCAGCCTGCAAAGCAAAAGGTCGCAGGTTCAATCCCCAGTGGAGGCACACGCCAGCGCTGTGGGTTCAGTCCCAGCACGGGGCACATACGAGAGGCAACCAATCAATGTTTCTCTCCCACTCTGTCTCGCTCCTGCCCCTCTCTCTAAGAATAAATAAAATCTTTAAAAAAGAAATTTGCTATTAATACAAAAAAAGTTATCCAAAAGTGAAGCTTCAAAGTAATAAAGAAAAGCCAAAATGCAAATATCTTAGGAGAGTATCTACAGTAAAAAGAACAGAAACTCAAAACATGGTATAAGATAAATGACCAGACAAACACAAAGGCATTGCCATTATAAATGCTGAACACTACCCAGAATATGTCCAATACTATTACTGGTGGCTCTAGACAACTTTTCTAATCACGAATAGCAAAACCAAACAGAAATACCAACAGAAAAATCAAACTGTAGTTTCTTCACTACTGACTCCCACTACCACTCACAATTTTAGTCCCAGAATCTTGCCATAAGAAAGTATAAAAAGGGCTCCGGCTGGTGTGGCTTAGTGGATTGAGCACAGGCCTTTGAATCAAAAGGTGGCCAGCAGATTCCAAGTCAGGGCACATGCCTGGTCTGCAGGCCAGGTCCCCAGTAGGGAGCAAGAGGAAACCGATGGATGTTTCACACATAGGTGTGTCTCTCCCTTTCTTTCTCCCTCCCTTCTCCTCTTTCTGAAAATAATAAATAATTTTTTTAAGTATAGAAAAAGACAAACAGTAACTTGAGGTACAGATATAAGGGATATGTAAAAGAAGTGACGGAACACATCTCACACTTCTCTCACTGCAAATGAACTAGATCCACTGATTTTAAAGAGACAGCAGATCCACTCTAGCAGGAACTCTTGGGCATTCACTATGAAAGGTACTTTAGAGGCCCCAAAATGAGACTTGCAAATTACAACATTAAGTCTCCTGGAAATCACACCTGCAATGATGAAAAAGCATAAGACTCCTCAGATCTTTGGTGGTCTCAAAAGAGTAAGGAGCACTACAAACTCACTCTTCAGATAACAGTAACAGCAATCTTAAATACTAAAGCTACCTTTCTTTCCAAAGATAAACACCACTCCCTCAAAAATCCCACGTGTAGGAAAAGCAATGATACTAACTGCCTGTTATGGTCCAAACTAGTTGTTGGCTGGTGAAGGATACATTTATCAAATACAGAAGTATGAAGCCAGTGGTCAGTAAAGCCACTAAATTTGAGAAACTGCTTTTATTAGCATCATAGGAGTCCCTACAGCACTCCAGTCACTCTCACTCTACCAAACTGAACACATCCCTCTTTATAAATCGCCATCATGGGCAATGCCACAGCCCACAAAACACTGAACCACACAAGGGCAGTCACCAGGATGACGGCCACCAGGGCCACAGCTACCAAAAGCATCGCCACCTGGGCCCCCACCAGGTCCGCAATACCCCTATGGCGCCCAGTCCGGCTACTAGAGCACTCAGCGCCACACCATCAAGGACCACCAGTTCCGCGGCCAGCAGAAACACTGCGACCACAAAGGCGGAAAGCACGACCCCGGTCAGGGCCAGACACGCGGTCACCACCAGAATAAGGACCTTCACCACCAAGGCCAGTAGGGCTAGGTGAGTGGCGGCTACCCCTAGACCTCCAATACGGCCGCCGCCAACGCCCAGGCGAGCACAGCTGCGGTCGCCGCCCCCGCTAGCCCTTTCGCCTCCTGAGTCCCCGTGTCCCCCTCCCAGAACCCCGGGGGTACACGTACCGCCCCGGCCGGCAGGGGGGCAAGGTGGCCGATGGCAAGGCGGAGCAGGTAGACCAGGCTGAGCGTGAAGGCGCAGGAGATCAGTAGCATGGAGAGCAGGCTGCCGCCAGTCACCTGCTCCATTGCCTGCCCCAGCACCGACCCTCCCGCCTGCAGTAAGCCCAGCAACGCCATCCTGGCCGCCGCTTCGGTCTGCCTGAGATGCTGGTGGCCGAGGTCGCCACCGGGCCTCCGAATAGACCGGGAGGGAGAAGCCGGCAGATGGGTGTTAAGAGGCGGCCCCGGCCCCTGGGTCTCCCACTAAACCTAGTCCCACCCCCTACCCCCAGCTGCCGCGCGCGCCACCCTGTGCGTCACAGAAAGGGGCGGGGCCAACCGCTGCTCACGCCCCTACTGGGACTCTATAACGCCGAGGTCTCCTTACGCCTGGATTGAGGCCCTTAAGCAGCAGCCTGCACCTATGACATAGATGGTACAGAGACGGAGTAGAGTGTGAGTTTAGGAAGACATCATCCCCTGGGGAATCGCGGGCCACCGGAGCCTGTGTGCCCTGGATGAGGGGTGCCAGGGCACGACTCTGGAAGAGCGTGGCGGAGGGATTTCAGAACGAGGATTGCGATTGTCCAGCAGGCAGTGGTGCGCTCTCTGATTGCACCGCGGGAGCGTGAGGTGATCTCAGTCTATGGCGCGTCAGCGGGGCGGGTGGCTTGAGCGCCGCCCCCTGCCTGGGTGCTAGGACGGCCGCACTTGACCCAGCTCCAGAGTCAGCTCCTGGAGACTCGGAGAGACAACCCCAAATAGACGCCTAAAGGAAGATTGTGAAAGACGCCCACACAAGTGTAGGACGATGAGGTCAGTCCCCGAACCCCAATTAAAACAAGTCTGACAGGTATTAATGTATGGCCATAAAGATAGCAAATCTTGGTTATTAGTTATGCTGGGTTATACAGAAACAGGTTTTCCAAAATAAATTTTTATGTTATAGGCTGTCGTGACCTGTGTGAGCCAACAATTCCTACTTATTTTGGCCATGTAGCGGGAGTTCAATCCTGCCGCCAGATCTCATCCGCTCCTGTGGTTTCAAATAAGCATGCATATAAAATGACCACCAAGTTTAATCCCCCTTCTAGGTTACTGTCTCGAGCTCACGGCCAGGTGTATTGATTTACTCAGTCAGCACTGAGAGCTAGGCATTGTGCTGGGGGTACAGCAGCGAATGAGAAAACCGCGAGGTCCTCGGGGAAGGAGCCGGAATAGTCAATTGCCTGCTGGACGCCCTCTCCCGGGGATCTAACGTTCATCTCAGGGTCGGTAAATCCAGAACTACACCCATCGTCCCCTCCCAGGCTCTGTCAACTTTTTCCCCCTGTAAGGCCTCTGTAGGAGGGGCATCACTGCGTACCTCGTTGCTTCCTGCCTCCCATCTAACCCGTCACCAGATGCTCTCACACCCATTTAAACATTTCTTCACGCCCTCTTGCTGCTCCACTGCCCTACCTAGGCTCCATGTCCATGCTTGTCTTTGATCTGTCCTCCCCACTGCGGCTGTTTCCTGTATCACTAAAGCTATGTTGTCATCATCTCCGTAGGGTTCCTCTATTAGAAGATGAACTTGAGGATAGAGGTCACTGTTTTCATATCGTTTATCCTAATGCCTACCATAGCCGTTCTCAGAAGCCTGGCACATGGCCCTTTGGGAATCCCCAGGACCCTTTCAGGTCTCTGCAAAGTCAGAGCTCTTTATAAAAATACTGTTATTTGCTTTTTGACTACTGTAAAATCAATAGTAGGTAAAACTTCTGGGGCCTTAGCACAAATCAAGGGCAATGGCACCAGACTCTACTAGTCATTATTCTTCCCTACCATGCACTTGAGTAGGAAAAAAAAATTGCCTGTTTCACTTAAGAATGTCCTTGATGAGATTGGGAACATTCATTTACTGAAGTTTAACTATTGAGTATATGTATTTTTGCTTGAAAGGACAATTGACAAACTTAGGGTCATTCAGATTTGGGTATTTAACGGACATTTCTTGAAAAAGAAGTCAGCCTTTCCTTTCGAGGAAAACCACCAGCAGTATTTCTTGTGATAAAATTAAATCTTTCAAATAAAAGTTATTTTAGAAAACTTATCTACAACTGTGAATTTAACAGCTCACTAATTCTTGAGGCTTTTCTACAGAAGAAAATTTAGTAACAAGTGGATTTTGTATAATAAAATGTGTCAAGATATTGAATCTTTGCATAATTCAATGAGCCAGTATTTTCAAATGACTAATACACAATGTTATAAAATCAAGCATGCGTGAAATGTCCATTTAAAGTATGTTAGACCATGAGATTTTCACAGAATACAAAAAGTTAATTAATGTAGTTTTTGATTGTACATTGCAATGAGTACTACTGTGAAGAGAAATACCTATAATTATCTGAAAAAGTTATCAAAATATTTCTCACTTTTCCAACTATACATCTGTGTGAAGGAACATCTCCTTAATATACTTCAACCAAAACAATATAGATAGCACAATAAATTGCATACAAAAGCACATATGAGAATTCAAATGTCTTCCATTAAGCCAAGCATTAAAGAGATTTGCAAAAATCTAAAACAATGCCACCTTTCTCTCTATTTTTTGTTTTGGCTTTGTTTTTCATAAAAGCACATTATATATGTTAACATGTCATTGCTATTTTTAATAAATATTTTCATTTCTCCAATTAATTTGTAATACTGCAAATATATAGATACAAGTATCAAAATATTCAAAATATAGATTAACATTTTTTTAATTTAAGGTTTTTATTTTTTAAAGATTTTATTTATTTTTAGAGAGAGGCAAAGGCAGGAGAAAGACAGGGAGAGAAACATGATGTGTGAGAGAAACTGTGATCAGTTGCCTCTATCACACACCCAACCAGGGACCTGGTGGGCAACCCAGGCATGTGCCCTGATTGGGAATCAAACAGTCAACCTTTCGGTCTGCAGGCCAGTGCTCAATCCACTGAGCCACACCAGCCAGGGCAATAATAATTATTATGATTTTAATAATAATTTTTAATTACTTTTAATAATTTGTAAGATTGTGAGTCTTGAGACAAAAAGCTTGAAAACTGTTGACTCAAAATGTGATTTATAGGGGTCTTAATTTTTGTTCTCTATGGAACCAAGTTCCATACCCGACCTTACTGTGAAATCATTTGAAGGCACTACCTCTTATTCATTAAAACTTCAAGGTAGTTCCCATTACTATATAACCATAGCTTCTATTATTTTAATATAAGTTTTCCAAGGTGTTGTTTCAGAAGCACATCATAAAATTAAAAAGGAGATTATTAATTCACTATGGATTCAACCCTACTATTATCTTATTAGTTGAATATAGTAATTTAACTTTTTCCTACCTGCCCATACTTTTCATCAGACCACTTTTATAACATTATTGAAATTAAACTTAATTCCTTATTGTGAACTAAGAGTAGACTGAAATGCTGGGTGATTGATAAACAAAGCATCTATGACCAAAGTCAATGTTTCTTTGTTTACATATTTTTAAATGTTTACTTAAACAGCAAGATGATTGACTGAAAATTGGGTTGGATAATTTCTTTTGGATTCTTTTTCCCCTTTCTGTGATCTCCCTCTGACATATTTTGGTGGGAAGGGGAGGATTATATTAAGTTGACTACTGAATTAGTACAAATTGCAGCCATTTCTCCAGAGAGCTCTTCCATTTCAGCTGAGCCTTGAGCCACTCTGCTCACTTTCCCTTAACTCCTCAGTCAGATGCTACTCTCTGACAGGAAGGGTAAATCCCTTAAAATTCCCAAAACCACACTCTCTATATGACTATGTACATGAATATGCCTTTATAGCTTTCCTGAAGAAATGTAGATAATAAAATAAAATTGTAGAACCCAAGAAAAAAACTAAAATCAGATGCTAAATATGACTATTTCTCAAGTCAAAATATAATAAAAAAACATTAAAACAGTTCATGGGAACTGCAAGTTTCCATCATGGACACAGCAATATCTGGTTGTCCTGCCTAAAATTTACTTCTGTGTTAGTGACAGACATTTACTTCACTGCTTCTCAGTGAAGGGGTTTTCTTTAATTCCTACTCTTAAAAATTTTTATTTAGGAGCGCTGTAATCCCTACCCACAGAGATTATTTCACCCTAGGATCCACAGCCCACCCACACCCAAACCCCAACTCTACCCCTCCCCAGCAGGGCAGTTCAGGGCAAAATTATGCAAATTATTTCTCTGAGTTTGCAGTAAGAGGAAGTTAAGCAAACCTGCCCCATTTGACACCTCAAGTCTGCCCCACTCAACTCTATATACCAGTATGAAATGAAATGTACATCTTCATTTCTCTTATACTTTTCTGGAAACTCATTGGACCTAATACACATACATGCACACACATGTACTTCAAGGACAAACATTTCTCAGCTCTGGGACAATGCAAGGCCAAATAAAGGAAGAGAAACATTTTCCTAAATGCAGCTAAATTTATACAGATTTCCTTGCTCTTAACAGAGATGATATTGTACATGATTATGCAGAGAGGAGTGGTTTCCCATTGCACATCCTCTGGGTTTCAAACCACGCCAACTAGAACATTTGAAATAATTGGACTATGTACTACTGATGGATGTTTTTCAGTGACACAAAAGATCTGGCAGTAGCTTTGAAATTATATCTTTACAATAATAGGTCACAGCAAATTATCACTAGTTTTCCTTTGTTGCTTACACCTTGGTGTCATATCCAAAAAACCATTGCCTAACTCAAGGTCATGAAGATTTATGCCTGTGTTTGCTTCTAAGAGTTGTATAATTTTATCTCTTATGTATAGGACCAATCCATTTTGAGTACATTTTTGTATATGGTATGAGATAGGGGTCCATATTCATTCTTTTACATGTGTATATTCAGTTGTCCCAGCACCATTTATTGAAATGCTTACATTTTAGAACCATCTGTCTGTCAGAGAGGCAACAACTATGGGTCCTGGATCCAGGAAATCCTGAATTTGAAATACAGAGCCTACACTAATAAAGATATATATATATCTTTACACTAATATATATATGTATATACACACACACACATACATACTCTGTTGATTCTGTTTTTTTGGAGAACCTTGACTAATATAGCTGGAATCCAACTCTTTCCCTCCATCCAACTCTCAGATAGACTCCCACACACTGAGCATGATAGACCAAGACTCCAAGGCTCATAACCTACCAGCAGAAAGAGTGCATTTTCCCTGATAGCTATGCAGAAAGACCCAAGGGAAATTCTTAATGGCCTGGCTTGAGTCAAATGGCTTTCCTTGAATCATTCACTATAGTTAGATGAGCAGAAGATGTTGGTATTAGTAGCTTCAGGGCTGGGGGAAAAGGATTGCAAATGACAAGGTCAGCTGCACCTGAAATATGTGAAATGGGTACCCCATATGAAAGAGTGTTTCTGATAGATGAAGGGGGGAGGCATACATGACAGGAAAGAAACTACTCCACCAGTCCTATGTGGACACTTAACTAGAGGATTACTGACCCTGGCCTTAGTTTACGTTTAACAGAGCTATCCCATTACTAATGGAATAACATTAGGGATAGTACATTGATTTCAGTTTTTAAGCCAGCATCTAAAAAGAAACTGCTCTTCTTTCTTTTTTTTTTAAGTTACTTTATTGTTGTTCAATTACAGTTGTCTACATTTTCCCCCTTCCTCTCCCCCCGACCCCAGCCAATCCCACCTTCCTCCCTTGCTTCCACCTTCCCCCTTGGTTATGTCCATGTGTCCTGCATAGTGGTTCCTGAAAACCCTTTCCCCCACTATTCCCTCCCCACTCTCCTCTGGCTATTGTTAGATTGTTCTTAATTTCAGTGTCTCTGGTTATATTTTGTTTGCTTTTTTCTTTTGTTGGTTGTGTCCAAAAATTGCTCTTCTTTCTAACTCCAGTAAAGGTTACTAATGGCCTTATTACCTATAAATCTGGGGTTGTATAAAAGCATTATATAACAGAATTTTTAATGGAATTATTTATTAAAAACTCATTATCATAATTCCAGGGAAATAGAACAAATAGGCAAAACAGTGTCTAATATTTTATTTTAACTTTTTAGAGTGGTAGTTATAAATTGTCACCATCTCTTAGAATTGCATGTAAAGACTCAATCAAGATGCTGGCATAGGTAAACATGGCTCGTTTCCTCACACAACCACATGGAAATTACAACTAAAATATAGAACAACTATCACTCAGTACCCTCAAAAATCAAATTGAATGGAAGTCTGACAACTATGGAATTAAAGAGACTACATACATCCAGACTGGTAGGAGGGATGGAGATGCAGAATGGGGTGGTCCCACATCCACATATGGTGGATAAAAATTCAGGAGGGATATCTCAGGAGTAAAGAGTCCCAGCCCAACACCAGGAGCCCCAGCCCAGGGTTCCAATGCCAGGAAGACAAGTCCCCATTACTTCTGGCTGTGAAATCCAGTGAGGACTGAGTCAGTGGAAGAAATGTATGGAGTCCCAAGCCATTCTCCCTCTGAGCTCCAGCACTGAAGTAGCAGCTTAAAAGGCACCTCTGGCATGCAGGGAGGAACTGAAGTGTCTGACATCAAAGCAAGAGCTGGGGGACAGCTTTCTCCCAGACAGAAAGGCAGGCAAAGGCCATTGTTCCTTTTCTGAACCCTCCCCCCACAGGGTTGGCAGGCTGGTGCCATATCTGAGACTCCATCAATCTGGCTAACACTGTTTGACTTGCTCTGAGGATCCCCTGAGACTCTGTCCCACCCAACTTATAGGCACACCCAAGCTTCTTTTCCATGTGAATGACTGGTTTGGCTCATGCTTCACAACTTCCTAAATCCTCTCAAACAGCCAGCCTCAGTGAGTCCCCAGCCCCCATACCTCTTGCTAAGAGGTCCCCAACCTGGCACTAGAACTAGCAACCAGCCTAGATTCACAGCTTGGCCCTGCCTGGGAATCTCCAAGTCCAGCACAATTAGCAGCCATCTCAGATGTTTTATAGCTCAGACAGGGTGGCCCCAGCCAAAACACAGGTGAAGGCTGACCTTAGCCTGTACCACCCAGAAAATCCAAGGGCCTGTGCACCCAGTGGACAGCTACAGATCATGTCAGAGCACCACCACCCTGCCCCTACAGAGCTGATGCTACATGGAGGGCAGGGGTTGGTGGTCAGTAGTCACAGCCAATCCTTGCAGCTGACTGGTCTAGGTAAATCCCTCCCATTGACCTGCCAACAGCAATCAAGGCTCAACTACAAGAGGAGAGTGTACCTGATGGCCCACATAAAGGGCACACCTCTACCCAGCTTGGGTGGTAGGGGAGGCTGTGCCACTCGGCCCTACAGGACACCTACTACATTAGGCCATGCTACCAAGACAGGGAGTCACACAGCTCTATTTAATACATAGAAACAAACAAAAAGAGACTACTCAAATGAGGAGACAAAGAAACATGGCCCAAATGAAAGAACAGATCAAACTCCAGAAAAAGAACTAAACGAAATGGAGATAAGCTCTCTATGAGATGCAGAGTTCAAAACACTGGTTATAAGGATGCTCAAGGAACTTAGTGAAGACCTCAACAGCATTTAAAAGATCCAGGCAGAAATGAAGGACACCCTAATTGAAATAAAGAACAATTTTCAAGGAATCAACAGTAGAGGAGATGAAGCCGAGAATCAAATCCAATGATATGGAACATGAGGAAGAAAAAAAAAAACATTCAATCAGAACAGCAAGAAGAAAAAAGAATAAGAAAAACAAAACGAGGATAGTGTAAGCAGCCTCTGGTACAACTTCAAGCCTTCCAACATTCATATAATAGGTGTGCCAGAGGAGAAGAGCAAGAAATTGAAAATCTATTTGGAAAAATAATGAAAGAAAACTTCCCTAATTTGATGAAAGAAATAGACATGCAAGTCCAGGAAGTACAGAAAATCCCAAACAAATTAGATGCAAAGAACCCCACTCCAAGACACATCATAATTGAAATGCCAAAGCTTAAAGATAAAGAGAGAATCTTAAACACAGCAAGAATAAAGCAGTTAGTTATCTACAGGGGAGTTCCCATAAGAATGTCAGCTGATTTCTCAAAAGAAACTTTGCAGGCTAAAAGGGATTGGTAAGAAATATTCAAAGTCATAAAAAGCAGGGACCTGTAGCTAAGATTACTCTATCCAGAAAAGCTATGATTTAGAATTAAAGGGCAGATAAAGAGTTCCCAGAGAAGAAAAAGAGTTCAGCATCACCAAACCATTATATGAAATATTAAAGGGACTTGTTTAAGAAAAAGAAGGTCAAAACTATGAACAATAAAATGGCAATAAATACATATCTATCAACAGTTGAATCTAAAAAACAAACTAAACAAACAAGAAGAACAGAGACAGAATTGTGGGTATGGAGAGCATTTTGATGATTTCCAGATGGGAGGTGGTATGGGGGAATAGGTGAAGAGGTAAGGGAATTAAGAAGTCAAATAGAGGGAGAAGGAAGATGGCAGAGGAATGAATGGGAGTCATACTGACCTCCTCCCAGGACCAATCTGGAATTACAATTCAATTGTGGAGAAACCACCTGGAACAAACAGCTGAGCAATAGCCAGAGAGAAGCATGTAACTTCAGACATACAGAACCAGCTTTGGCACAACCGATCTGGTAAGGAATGTGGTGGAGACTCAAGAGGGCTGGCTGGGTGCCCATTGGCAGCAGTGCCAGCGGGATAATTAAGTGGCCGATTGGATATCCCGAAGAAAACTGGAGTCTAAACCCTAAGCTAGGATTCCCAGCCTAGAACAGTAGAACCCAAAAAGTACACAAATAACAACCAGTGGAAAAAGCAGCAGGGTTGCTCTCTGCCAAAGACAAACTATTGGAGACATAAGGGCCGTTTAAAGGGCCAACACACAAATTTTCATTCGCAGCCACTTACCTGGGGCTCAGGCAAAGGCAGGGGCAGAGTGGGTTGGAGATGTCTGATAAGAGACAGGATGGAAGCCTTGGGGAGAGACAGAGAGAGTAGCTGCAAGGTAAACAACTGAAGGAGACAGCCAGAGACAGTAGATCACTGGCAAAGGAGTGGCAGAGTGGACCAGAGAGACTTGAAGAGAGACAGGATGGAGGCTTTGGGGAGAGACCTGAGAAAGTAGCCACCAGGATCTGTGCTGAGCCATCTCCCATACTCAGCAATCATCGTGCCTAGGCAGACCACTCCCCTCCAAGGAGCAGCTACCTGAGGGGAAACACTAGCCCCCACCACATGAGGGATTTGGCCCCACCCTACAGTGCTTAAACCTGACTGTTAAGTGCAGAGGGACCATATTAACAATTGAAAGAGGCAGCCAGTGACAGCAGATCACTGGAAGTATCTAACAGTCTGCCTAAGGTCAGACGGGGTCAACAGCTAACATCACCAGAGGCAGATCCAGAAAAAAAAAAAAAATTGGTAAATGTAAGAGACTACCAATACAAAAGCCACTGTGGTCTTCTTCATTATTTGCAATATTTTCTTTCCTGCATAGCTTTATAACATTCATTTCTTGTCCAGAGAATTTGTATATAATAAGTCACTAGATTTTATACTATAGTGTATTTCAGTTCACATATTTTGCCCCTCCCTTCTCTTAACGCATCTTATCTTCCTCTTTCCTTGCAATGTTCTCATTTCAAACTTGGTTTTCTCTCTAACTACAACTTGTTTCCATTCCACACTCATACTAATTCTCCCCTGTCCAGACACTCAAAACAAATTCTTTTGTCAAGGGTCATTTCACATCCTTTTGCCCAACTATTAAAATACCTGTGTTCTCTCTATACTTGTAACAAACTTTGCTAGTTGGTTGTGGGTAGGGTAGTTGTTGCATTGTATTTTGAAGGTTATCTCTAGAGCTTCATTAATTCTGTATTTCAAATAACAAATTTTACTGGACCCCTCTCCTACTCTTTTTTTTTTTTGCTCAAATTTTAATTATGCCTTCTTAGCCTGTTTTTCTTTCTTTCTCTTTTTTGTCTTCTATTTCTCTTTCATCCTGCCCTTTTATTTTCTTTTATTCTTTTTTTCTATTCCTTTACATCCCAAATTTTAATTTTTCCCTCACTTAGTCTAGTTTTTGTTCCTCACT
>VMDR010028039.1:0-13324 GCA_007922815.1 Macrotus californicus
AAAAAAAAATACACGAGAGAGATAGCATAGGTACAAAGAACAAAACAGCAATAAATATGTACCTATCAATAATCACTTTAAATGTAAATGGATTAAATGTTCCAATTGAAAGACCTAGGGTAGCGTAATGGATAAGAAAATATATCCCATATATATATTGTCTTCAGGATACCTACTTCATGACACAAGATACAGACTGAAAGTAAATGGATGGAAAAATATATTTTATGCAAATAGATCCAAATAAAAACAGCTGGGGTACCAATAGTTTTATGAGCCAAAATAGACTTCAAAACAAAAGCCATAATAAGAGACAAGAACATTGCATAAAGCTATTGCATAATGGTAAAGGGATAAATCAAACAATAGGATTTAACCCTTGTAAACATATATGTACCCAACAGTGGAACACACCTAAATATATAAAGAAAATCTTCTCACTCACTGCATTCAGCCTGCTGTCCTTGTCATCTGGCAGCTCTGTGCTCCATTTCTCCACATCCTGCTGCCGCTGCCCTCTCAGATTATTATGGAAGAAGACATCACAGAGCTTGTTATCGACAATGTCTCCAGCATGAGCAAAGCTGGCTTTGCTGGGGATGCTGTCCCCTGGGCCATGCTCTCCTCCATTGTAGGGTGCCCCCGACACCAGAGTGTCACGGTGAGCATAGGGCAGAAGGGCAGCAACATGGGCCATGAGGCCAAGAGCAAGCATGGCATCCTAACCCTGAAATACCCCATCAAGCACAGCATCATCACCAACTGGGACAAAATGGGGAAGATCTGGCACCACACCTTCTATAACAAGCTGCTTGTGGACCCCGAGAAGCACCACATGGTGCTGACAGAGGCCCTCCTGAACCCCAAGGCCAACTGTGAGAAGATGACTCAGATCATGTTCCAAACCTTCAACACGCCCGCCATGTATGTGGCCATTCAGGCTGTTCTGTCCCTATACACCTCTGGCCACACCACTAGCATTGTCATCGACTCTGGGGATAGGGTCACCCACAGAGTGCCTATCTCCAAGGGGTATGCCCTCTCCCATGCCATCCTGCGTCTGGACCTGGCTAGCAGAGACCTGACCAACTACCTCATGAAGATCTTCACAGAGAGTGTCTAGAGCTTTACCACCACCACTGAGTGAGAAATCATGCACGACATCAAGGAGAAGCTGTGCTATTGTTGCCCTGGACTTTGAGCAGGAGATGGCCATTGCTGCGTCTTCCTCCTTCCTGAAGAAAAGCTATGAGCTGCCTGAGGAGCCAGTGATCACCATTGGCAACAAGCGGTTCCATGTCCAGAGGCCTTTTCCAGCCCTCTTTCCTCAGTACGGAGTCCTATGGCATCCACCCATGTTCAACTCCATCAGGAAGTGTGATATCGACATCTGCAAGGATCTTTATGTCAACTTGGTGCTGTCTGGAGAGACCACCATGTACCTTGGCATCTCCAACAGGTTTCAGAAGGAGGTCATGGCCCTGGCCCCCAGCATAATGAAGATCAAGATCATCGCCCACTAGAGTGCAAGTGCTTGGTGTGGATTGGTGGCTCCATCCTGGCCTTGCTGTCCACCTTCCAGCAGATGTGGATCAGCAAGCAGGAGGCCGACGAGTTGGACCACTCCATCATCCGCTGCAAATGCTTCTAAAGAACTGTGGCTGGATGCATTTGCTGCATGAGTTGATCAAGTCCAAGTTTTCCCTGGCAAATGTATATACTTCATGCTGGCCTATGAAACTGGAATAAGCCTCTGAAAAGAAATCATTCTTGAAGCTTATATCTGGGCTCAGCACTGGATTGTAGACCCTGTAGCTGATTTTGACCTTGTATTCAGGTTAACTGTGCCCATGGTACGTGTTTAATACCCTGTATATATCTTTGATTTAAACCCCTGTAGCTTAAAGGAGAAGATGTTTCTGGGAAAGAAATCCAGGGGCTTGATGAAAACTGTAAGGCCACGTATTCTGATATGTGCAGGGTATTACCATTCAGGAGCTGCCTATTCCAGGGTTTCTCTAGAGGCCAGCATGAGTCCTGAACTGATTGTCATTTCTGTCCTGCCAGTCTGACGAGGTTGGGCGGGTCCAAGCGTTGGGAACATTTTTCCTTTTTTAGCTGATGTTTCCTGCCAGAACATCTGGCTTGTTATGTGCCTTGAGTTGGAAAACAGTTTGTATTTCCACCTGTAAACATATTCATTCTTTTAATTTATTTAAGTATTTGTACACAATTATTAATTCTTTAAGAGATAACAAAATTTGGGTTTCTATTGTCACGTGAAGACATTAATCTCTAGCAACAAGTCATTGTGAGGAAAATAAAAGTGCTGCAGAAATGAAAATCTTTTTTTGTGAAATTCAAATTTATTTATTTATTTATTTATTAGTGTAAAATTCAACTTTTTTTGTGTTTGTTGTTCAAGTACAATTATCTCTATTTTCCCGCCACCACTTTGCCCCACCCCACCCACTCCCACCTCCCACCCTCAATCCAGTAGGCTTTGTCCATCAGTCCTTTTCACATGTCCCTTGATGAACCTTTCCCTTCTTTCCCCCATTATCTCTCCCCCCCACCCCCTCTGGTTACTGTCAATTTGTTCTTTATTTCAATACTGTTGGTTATATTATGCTTGCTTGGTTTTTCTCGATGATTAAGTTCTACTTATAGGTGAGATCATATATTTCTTTTACCACCTGGCTTATTTCACATAGTATACTGCTCTGTAGTTCTACCCATGCTGTCACGTAGGGTAGGAGCTCCTTCTTTCTTTCTACTGTGTAGAATTCCATTGTGTAAATGTACCACAGTTTTTTGATCCACTCATTTATTGATGGACACCTAGGTTGCTTCCAACATTTGGCTATTGTAAACTGTGCTGCTATGAACAATGGGGTGCATAGGATTTTTTGAATTGGTGTTTCAGGGCTCTTAGGGTATAATCCCAGCGGTGGAATTACTGGGTCAAAAGGCAGTTCCATGTTTATTTTTTTGAGGAAATTCCATACTGTTTCCACAGTGGCTGTACCAGTCTGCATTCTCATCAACAGTGTACTAGGGTTCCCTTTTCTCTACAACCTCAGCAACACTTATTGTTTGTTGATTTATTTATGATGGCCATTCTGACTGGTGTGACATGATACTTCATTATGGTTTTATTTTTATTTTTTTTATTGTTCCTTTTTTTAAATTTTTTTCAGTACTTTTATTTTTTTCCTTTTTTATTGTTGTTCAAGTACAGTTATCTCCATTTTCCCACCACCACTTTCCCCCATCCCACCCACCCCCACCTTAGTTCTTGTCCATGGCTCCTTTATACAAGTTCCTTGACGACCTTTCCCGTTATTTCCTCCATTATCCCCTTTCCTGTTCCCCTTTGGTCACTGTCAGTTTGTTCTTAATTTCAATGTCTCTGGTTGTATTTTGCTTGCTTGTTTGTTTTGTTGATAAGGTTCTTTTCATAAGTGAGATCATATGGTATTTGTCTTTCACCACCTGGCTTATTTCACTGAGCATAATGTTCTACAGATCTATTCATGCTGTCTTAATGGTAGGAGCTTCTTCCTTCTTTCTGCTCCATAGTATTCCATTGTGTAAACGTACCACAGTTTTTGATCCACTCATTTACTGATGGGCATTTAGCTTGCTTCCAATAGTTGGCTATTGTAAATTCTGGTGCTATGAACACTGGGGTACCTAGGTTCTTTTAAATTGGCGTTTCAGGGTTCTTAGGGTGCAAAACAAGCAGTGAAATTGCCAGGTTCAAGACAGTTCCATTTTCAGTTTTTTTGAGGAAATTCCATACTATTTTCCACAGTGGCTATACCAGTGTGCAATTTTAAATCAAAGAAAAATCAATCAGATGTAAAGTATGGACTCCTCTAAATATAACTTTATTTATTTACTTATTTAAATTACTTTATTGTTGTTCATTTACAGTTGTCTGCATTTTCCCCCCACCCCAGGCAATCCCACCCCTCCACCACTCCTACCCTCCCACTTGTTTTTTTTAATATATTTTATTGATTATGCCATTACAGTTATACCATTTCCCCCCCTTTATTCCCCTCCACACTGCACACCCCTTCCTATCCACATTCCCCTTCTTTAGTAATGTCCATGGGTCATATATATAAGTTCTTTGGCTTCTACATTTCCTATACTATTCTTAACCTCCCCCTGTCTATCTTCTACCTACCATTTATGCTTCTTATTCCCTGTGCCTTTTCCCCCTCTCCTCCCACCCGGTCCCCTGATGATAACCTTCCATGTGATCTCCATTTCTGTGATTCTGTTCCTGTTCTAGTTTTTTGCTTAGTTTGTTTTTGTTTCTATTTTAGGTTCAGTTGTTAATAACTGTGAGTTTGTTGTCACTTTACTGTTCCTATTTTTGATCTTCTTTTTCTTAGATAAGTCCCTTGAACATTTCATATAATAAGGGCTTGGTGATGATGAATTCCTTGAACTGGACCTTATCTGAGAAGCACTTTATCTGTCCTTCCATTCTAAATGAAAGCTTTGCTGGATAGAGTAATCTTGGATGTAGGTCCTTGGCTTTCATGACTTGGAATACTTCTTTCCAGCCCCTTCTTGCCTGTAAGGTTTCTTTTGAGAAATCAGCTGACAGTCTGATGGGCCCTCCTTTGTAGGTAACTGTCTCCTTTTCTCTTGCTGCTTTTAAGATTCTCTCTTTATCTTTCCTCTTGGGTAGTATAATTATGATGTGCCTTGGTGTGTTCCTCCTTGGGTCCAACTTCTTTGGGACTCTCTGAGCTTCCTGGACTCTCTGAAAGTCTATTTCCTTTGCCAAAGTAGGGAATTTCTCCTTCATTATTTGTTCAAATAAGTTTTCAACTTCTTTCTGTTCCTCTTCTTCTTCTAGCACCCCTATGATTTGGATACTGGAACATTTAAGGACATCCTGGAGGTTCCTAAGCCTCTCCTCATTTTTTTGAATTCTTGTTTCTTCATTGTGTTGTGGTTGAATGTTTCCTTCTTTCTTCTGGACCACACCATTGATTTGAGTCCCATTTTTCTTCCCATCCCTGTTGGCTCCCTGTACATTTGCCTTCATTTTCCTAATTGTCGCCTTCATTTGTTTATCTAATTTGTGACCAAATTCAACCAAGTCTGTGAGCATCCTGATTACCAGTGTTTTGAACTGTGCATCTGATAGGTTGGCTGTCTCTTCATCACTTAGTTGTATTTTTTCTGGCGGTTTGATCTGTTCTCTCATTTGGGCCATTTTTGTTGTCTTGGCGCACCTGTTACATAGTAAGGGGCGGAGCTGTAGGTGTTCACCAGGGTGGGCAACCCACGCTGCTGCGTTGTGATGCTGTTTGTGAGGGAGGGGTGCGAGAGGAAACAATGGCACTTGCTCCACTCTCTGCAGGTTTTCAGTGACTTTCCACGTGACCCACTCCAATTGGGCCCTTCTGGTGCTGGTTGTGGTGTTGATTCCCAGTGGGTGGGCTTATGTACGCTCTAGGACCCTGTGGGTCTCTCCAAGGAGCTCTCCTGTGAGTCTAGGAGTCCCTCTCGCTGCCGCCGCCTCTGCCCCCACAGGAGCTTTTAATCAGAGGCTCTGAGGCTTTATTTCCCCCACGCTGGAACTCTGGGTTGCGGGGTCTGTCTCGCTCCCCAGCTGTTCCTCCCGGTTTATCCGCACAAGGGAGTGGGACTCCCGGTCCGCAGCTGCCACCTCTCCTGGTCACTGCCACCTCTCCCGGTCACTGCCACCTCTCCCGGTTGCCCCTTCACCGGTCCGCCAGCCGCAGCCACGCGCGAGTCCTCTCTGGCCTGTCTCACCCCTCCTACCGGTTTGGATGAAAGTTTCTCCTTTAGTTCCTTGGTTGTCGAACTTCCATAGAGTTCAATTTTCTGTCAGTTCTGGTTGTTTTTTGTTTTAAAATTTGTTGTTGTCCTTCTTTTGGTTGTACGAGGAGGCACAGTGTGTCTACCTATGCCTCCATCTTGGCTGGAATCCCCCTAATTCCCCCTTAGTTTTAATTTGCATCTCTCAGATGGCTAGTGATGCTGCGCATCATTCATATGTCTCTGGGCCCTCTGTATATCCTCCTTGGAGAAGTGTCTTTTCAGGTCCTTTGGCCATTTTTTAATTCTATTGTTGTCTTCCTAGAGTGGAGTAAATATATAAAGAAAATCTTGATGGGTAAAAGGGGGAGATCAACAATAATAAAATAATAGTAAGAGATTTTAATACCCCATTGATATCAATGGATACATCTTTGAGACAAAAAAATCAACAAGGAAACAGTGGCCTTAAATGATATACTGGGCCAGATAGATTTAATTGATATTTTTAGAGCATTTCACCCTAAAGCAACAGAATATACATTATTTTCAAATGCGCATGAAACATTTTCTGGGATAGACCATGTGTTATGACACTTAAGTCTTAATACTCATAAAGATTGAAATGATATGAAGCATCTTCTTGAATCACAGATATAAAACTAGAAAGAAGTTATAAGGGAAAAAAGGAAAACCTACAACACAAACACATAGAGGCTAAATAATATGTTACTAAACAATGAATGGATCAACAATGAGATCAAAAAAAGAACTGAAAAGTTATCCTGAAACAAGTAAACATGAACATACAACAACCCAAAATCAATGGGACACAGCAAAAGCAGTCTTAATAAGAAAATTCATAGAAATACAAGCATACCTCAAGACAAAAGAAATAAAAACAATCTAATCCTTTACCTAAAAGAACTAGAAAAAAATAACTAAATGAAAAATAGCTCAGGGTAGGAAACTAAGGAAGTAATAAATATTATAGTGAAAATAAATGACATAAAAACTGAAAGAACAATACAAAAGATCAATGAAAATAAGAGCTGATTCACAAGAGTGATAAAACTTTAACCAGACTGATCAAGAAAAAGAGAAAGGAATCAAATAAATCAGAATTGAAAGAGGAAAAGTAATAACAGACAGTGTGAAAATACAAAGGATTGTATGAAAATATTTTGAAGAACTGGATGCCAAAAAATTGAACAACCTTGAGAAATGGAAAAGTTTCTAGAAATATGTGGTCTTCTAAAACTGAATTAGGAAAAATCAGAATATCTAAATAGATCAATTAAAACTAATGGGACTACATCAAACTAAAATGTTTTGCATAGCAAAGGAAACCATGTATAAAATGAAAAGACAACTGACTGAATGGAAGAACATATTTACTAATGATACATCTGATAAGGGGTTAATATACAAAATTTATAAAGAACTTATACAACTCAACACCAAACAATAATCAATCCAATTAAAAACAGCCATCAGCATTAATAAATCAACAAATAATAAGTGGTGGTGAGGTGGTGAAGAAAAGGTATACTATTGGTATACCCTAGTATACTATTGGTGGGAATGCAGCCACTGTGGAAAACAGTTTGGAATTTCCTCAAAAAAATAAAGATAGAACTGCCCTTCAAGCCAGTGGTTCCACTGCTGGGACTATACCCTAACAATCCTGAATCACGAGTTCAAAAGAACCTACGCACCCCAATGTTCATAGCAACATTGTTTACAATAGCCAAGTGCTGGAAACAGCCTAAGTATCCAGTAGTAAATGGATGGATCAAAAAACTGTGGTATATTTACACAATGGAATACTACACAGCAGAGAGAAAGAAGGAGCTCCTACCCTTCATGACAGCATGGATGGAACTGGAGAGGGTTATGTTAAGTGAAATAAGCCAGGCAGTGAAAAACAAATACCATATAATCTCACTTGTAATTGGAACTTAATCCACAAAACAAACCAATGAGCCAAATGGAACCAGAGACATGGAAATAAAGAGCAGAGTGACAGTGTCTAGAGGGGAGGAGGAAGGGGATTCATGTGGGAAAGAAGTGGAAAGGGCAAGCAAATGAAAACAAATAGAGGAACCATAGGCATGGACAATGGGGAGCAAGCTTCATTGTGGGAGTGTGGACACAGTGTTGCAGTGAGCAATGTGGAAAACTGCGGGACAACTGTAACTGAGCAACAATAAACAAATCAATTAATTAAGAAAAACATGGACATAGGACCTGAATATACCATTCTTGAAAGAGTACATACAGATGTCCAATAGACATGAGAAGATGCTCCATATTACTAATCATTACAGGAATGCAAATTAAAACCACAATAAGTCTAGAAAGCTAGGGGAAGAAATGGTAAACTGAGGGGTTCTTTCTGCGCCCTTCTCCTCCCAGTCCCCTGAGACCTCACCCTGAAGCCTTGGAAAGTTATGCAAACCTGAGAGTGGCCAGAGGGGCTGCCAGGTGGGGAAGTGGTCCAGGTAACCCGGCAGTAGGCTTCTGGGCAATGGATGCTTCCTTGAGAGACTGACCCCTCTGGACATCATGCTTGCCAGCCTGGCCAGGAAACTGAGGACTCCAAACACCCTGTCCTCCCCATGCCTCTTCTGCACAGAAATGCATGCTCCTGGCTCATCCTCAGCTTCCAGAACCTCTGAAGCAGAAGGCCCCCACTTCTACGTATGTGTGGGGTATCTTGCTATCCATGACCCTTATACTCAGCTTCCTGTTGCTGCTGGGGCTCTGCCAGAACACCATTTCAGAGGGGTCTCCATAATCCCCAAGGAATCCTGATGGTCTGGAATATGAACTGCCCTCAATGAAATATGAGACCAAAGACTCACACACCTGGACCCATTGACATTCTCTTTCAAATGGTGCACGTCTTCCTCCACGTGGTGCAGCGCAATGCTTTTCCAGAAGGTATTTTAAGAAAAATAATGCAAAAGAGTTTGGACTTTCCACTGATTGTGAGAATATCTTCCACTATGAGATCAGGATTATTATCTGTGTTGCCCTGGGGTTGCTCTTTGTTGTTCTGATGCCTCTGGTGGGGTTTTCTTTTGGTTTGTGCCAATGCTGTGACAAATGTGGTGGAGAAATGCACCAGTGACAGAAGAGGAATGGGACCTTCCTGAAGAAATGCTGTGCAGTCTCCCTCTTGATGATTTGCATATTTATAAGCATTAGTATCATTTATGGTTTTGTAGCAAATGATCACCTCAGGACCCAGATTGGCAAGACATAGAAACTGGCAGACAGCAATTGAAGAGACTTGAGAACTCTCCTGAATGAAACTCCATCACAAATCAACTATGTACTGGGCCAGTACACCACGGCTAAGATAAAGGCATTCTTAGATCTGGACAATATTAAGTAATTATTGGGAAGTGAAATTCATGAACAACTAAGACCTAAAGTCCCTGTTCTTGATGACATTGAGGACATGGCAATAGCAATCAGTGACCAAAAAAGCCCTGTTGAATGTGAACAAAATCGTAGAGGAGCTGAAAAAATCAACTGCATGACTTAACACCAGCCTGCATCATGTTAAGACAAACCTGGAACAATCCTCAATGACTGCATGTACTCTGCACAATTGGAGATGGCCACTTGCAATGATGTCAGAATGACTCTAAACCAACTAGATGACAACTTGGGTCAGCTCCCATCTTTGGATAAGCAAATTGATAATGTTACTGATATTCTTCGAATAGATTTGTCCAGCCTGGTCCAAGAGGGCTATAAATCCTTCAATGATATACTTGAGAGGGTGTAAAACCAAACTGTTTACATGGTATCAGTTATCAAAGATACCTTGAATTCCATTGATTCAAATATCAAAAACATAAATGAACAGATTTCTATTCAGGGTAAACTGTCAAGTTTCTTGGATCACATTGATTACATTGAAACTTACATCCACTGCAGATTACCCACTTTGGAAGAATATGGTGGCTGGGTGGCTTGGTTGCCTGCTGTTTTCTGACTCTCATCGTGATTTTTTTTTTATTACCTTGGCTTATTGTGTGACTTGTTTGGCTATGACCAGAACGCCACTTCCACCAGGCAAGGCTGCATCTCAAACACCAGGGGCATCTTCCTCATGGTAGGGGTTGAAATCAGTTTCCTCTTTTGTTGGATATTGATGATCACTGTGGTTCTTACTTTTGTCATTCGTGAAAATGTGGAAAAACTGGTCTGTGAACCTTACCAAAACAAGAAGTAATTCCAGATTTTGGACACACTGTATTTACTAAATAAGAAATGGAAATACTATCTCTCTGGCATGGTACTTAACAAACCAGATATTAATCACACTTTTGAACAAGTTCACAGCGATTGCAAAGACAATAAAGGCATTTATGCCACACTGAGGCTGGGGAACAGATACAATATCAGTGAGTATCTCAACATCCGAGAGCTTACCAAAAACATAAGTAGTGATTTTGAAAACATGAAGGTGAAGATTGGTGATATTGTCCTACCGGATGTGGCAGGAAAAAAAAAAACAACAAAAGCCTTTAGGATTTCAGCTCTTCTGTGGTGTACAGAATAGATTATGGTGCTTACTCAGCAGAAACAGCTAAAATACCCACAAAAGTAAATCTTTTAACATTTGCAGATGGTCTAGAAGAAAAAGCCAACAACTTGCCCCACGGAAGCTTGAAGTAGTCCCTGGCAAGTAATGCACAGGGATTAGAATGATTTACCATGGCCAAGTCATGCCTCTGGGATCATCCATGACAACTCTTTACCAAAGCATTCAGGAGCTTAAACACAAAAGCAATGGATTGGAGGTGAAAGTGCACAATATCATTTCATCTTTGAATTCTGCTCAGGACTTTATCACAAATTGCACTTCCTCTGCTATTGTTCAGGAAAGTAAGAAGTATGGGAATATAATTGTATATTTTGAACATTATCTGCAGTGGGTCAAGATCTCTATCATGGAAGAAATTGCAGCCTGCAAGCCCACGGCCACCACTTTAGATTCTGCTGTCGACACGTTTCTGTGCAGTTGCATCATCTAACTGATGAATTTGTTTTGGTTTGGCATAGGAAAACCTACCATATTTTTACCCCCAGCTCTAATTTTTGCTATAAAGCTGGCCAAGTACTACCAGCGGGTGGATTCAGAGGATGTGTACAATGATGTTGAAATTATACCCGTGAAAAATATGCAAAAGGGTAGTATTGGTTTTCATAAACATCAAACTACTCAAAATCTATGAACAAAGCTGTTAAGAAGATCCAACTGCATGGGCTCTTGATCTGCAGTGTCTGCAAGTTTGGAAAAGAAATCTACCCCTGAGGAGTTTTCAGATTTGGTGGTACTATGTGAAACACACACTAAGGGTCCAAGAGGGAAAAGTATACACACCTGCTTTCCACCTTTAAAAATCTGGCTTTAATCACTTGAGCCTTCTGTAACAGTTTAAATATGGAACACATTTATTCATTTTCAGTTTAGCCCTTACAACCAAACATGAATTTTGTCACATTTCATGGCATGCAAAATTGGACATGTAGCTAGAGGAAATTCAGCAAATTGCAGATATATTTGTGAATAATAAAAGAATGACTTCAGGAATAAAACCCAATAAGTTATCACTTCCTACCCATTAGGATGGCTATTATTAATAAGTCAACAAACAACAAGTGTTAGTGAGGATGCAGAGAAAAGTGAACCCTTGTGCATTGTTGGTGGAAATATAAACTGGTGCAGCCACTGTAGAAAACAGTAGTTTTCTCAAAAAATAAAAACAAAACTGCCTTATGACCCAGTGATTCCACTTCTGTGAATATATTAGAAATAAGAAATGCTGATTCAAAAGAGAATGTGCACCCCTATGTTTACTGCAGCACTGTTTACAATAGCCAAAATTTTATAGAATCACAAGTGTCCATCAGTAGATAAGTTGGAAAGAAAAACTGTGGTACCTTTACACAATGGAATACTACTCAGACATAAAAAAATAAATAAATCTGTACATAAATCTGGCCAAATGGAGGCATAGGTAGATATACTGTGCCTCCTTGCACAACCAAAATAAGGACAACAACAAATTTAAAAACAAAAAACAACCAGAACTTCCAGAAAATCAAACTGTATGGAAGTCCGATAACCAAGGAGTTAAAGAAATATTCATCCAGACCGGTAGGAGGGGCACAGATGAGTAGCTGGGGTGGAGAGGACTCACAGCAAGGTGGTGACTGGAGAACCTGGGAGGGCAAGGTGGTGGTAAGGCAGCAGCTGGTGGTCTGGGGGGAGGTTCAACATATGTGTGCGGATAAAAAGGGAGGAACAACTGGGGAGTGAGACAGACCATGCAACCCAGGGTTTCAGCATGGGGAAATAGAGCCATAAAAACTCTGACTAAAAAAATCTATGGAGGTTGCGGCAGCAGGAGGAACTTCCAGCCTCACAGGAGAGTTCATTGGAGAAATCCACAGGCTTCTAGAATGTATACAAAACCACTCACCCAGGAATCAGAACCAGAAGGGTCCAATTTGTTTGTGGGTAGAGGAGAAAGTGACTAAAAGCTGGTGAGATCAGAGGAAGTGGCACTGTTCCCTCTTAGACCCTTCCCGTATACACAGCACCACAACACAGAGTCGTGGGTTGCCCTGCCCTTGCCAATACCTAAGGCTCCACCTCTTACTATGTAACAGGCACTCTGAGAGAAAAAGAAAAAATGACCCAAATGAAAGAACAGATCAAAGCTCCAGAGAAAATACAACTAAGCAACAAAGAAATGGCTAACCTATCAGATGCAGGATTCAAAACAATGGTAATCAGGATGTTCACAGAAATGGTTGAGTATGGTCACAAAAGAGAGGACAAAGTGAAAACTATGAAAAGTGGAATAAGGAAAAATGTACAGGGAACCAACACTGACAGGAAGGAAATTGAGACTCAAATCAATGGTTTGGACAAGAAGGAAGAAATAAGCATTTAACTAGAACAGATGAAGTAAGAAGAATTTGAAAAAACTAGGAGAGGCTTAGGAACCTCTGGGATAACTTTAAATGTTTCAACATCCGAAGTTCAGGGGTGCCAGAAGGAGAAGAGAAAGAACAAGCAATTGAAAACTTATTTGAAAACATATGAAGGAGAACTTACCCAATCTGGCAATAGAAATAGACTTCCAGGAAGCCCAGGATGCCCAGAGAGTCCCAAACAAGTTGGACTCAAGGAAGCACACACCAAGGCACATCATATTTACATTACCCAAGATGAAAGATAAAGAGAGAATCTTAAAAGCAGCAAGAGAAAAGGAGATAGTTACCTACAAAGAAATTCCCATAAGACTATCTGCTGATTACTGAAAAGAAACCTTATAGGCAAGAGGGGGCTGGGAAAAGTGTTCCAAGTCATGAAAGACCTACATCCAAAATTACTCTCTCCAGCAAAGCTATCATTTAGAATAGAAGGGCAGATAAAGTGCCTCCTAGATAAGGTGAAGTTAAAGGAGTTTATCAT
>VMDR010028040.1:0-13322 GCA_007922815.1 Macrotus californicus
TTTTATCTCAGTGCAGCTGTTATATGGTAATAGGCGAAGCCTCATTTTTAATGACTATACAAAATGAAGCTAAACATTTAGGAAGTTATAGGAACTTAACCACAATTAATTTAAAAATTCAGAATTGTTATTTACTGCACATAATTTAAAGCTTTCTCTTCCCCCTTTTTTAAGTATGATTCTTTATTTCCGATAAAATTAATATTTCCATAATTTGGGATAAGGCAAACATACTTTCTTGTGTCCATTATTTTAGGTAATTGTGATTTCCATGAGTAGAGTTACTGAGTGTCATTTGAATATTTGCCTACATGCATGTTGGAAGCTTCTGTAGCCTTTTCTTTGTAGGAATTCCAGCTTTTCTGAATTCTTCCCTTTCCTTCGGATACTCCATTTTGCATTCTTCATAAAAGGTAGGATCATTTATAGTAAGAAGTTAGATATTCTTTTATTGAAGAATTTTCTTTCTGGCACTTTACTAACATAAGGATTCCAGACTTTTGTGACATTTGGTAAAATCTTAAACTTGTTTATAACATCTTTCTTGGGCCTTTCTCTCATTATTTAATGGATCAAAACATCCTTTCAACAGGTCTGAGATGCTGCTCTGCTGGGTCAAGCACCATCTCTGTGACAGAGAAAGTCAGTCTTGTGGCCACTCCCAGTCCCTCCCCTTTTATCCTCTCAACAATAACATTTTATAGCCCCCTGTCACCCCTTTTTGATAGCACCAATAAATCTTTTAATGGGCTTTTCATTTTGTTTCATTTAATTTTTTTGTCCTACAGATGCTCATTCACACTACTGTGATGGCATTCTGTCTAAGACAGTTCTGATCTTGTTAGCTCAACTGTTTTGATGTCCTCAAGGGTTTCCCATTGGCCCCTTCAGGGTTTTGTGTGGCCTCTGTATTCTGGGCCCTGCCAATCCACTGATTCTGCCTCCTCAGAGGGCTCCCTCTTCAGTCTTGCCTGCCTCACTTACCCAATCTGTGCATCTCTGGATGGTTCTTATTGCTCACTGAGTTTCCTTTGCCTGTAAAACAGGTAATTAAAAGATATTTCAAGCCCCAGCTCATGTGTTTCACTCTTTACAGTCATTGTTCACTGACATTCTTCATAGCAGCAAGCACATTCTGACCTCACATATGTGTCCTGCTGTCTTCCTTGTACACTGCAGGTAATGTGGGGAGAAGGCATCACATCATCTCTGACTTTGCATCCCTGTATATTTCACAGTACTTGGCACACAATAGGGTATCCTCACAGAAAGGTGCTTTAGGATGCCTAAGGTAAAGAGGCACCTAACTTCTTTTGTCTTTGGTTCAGACACTCACATTCCATCAGGTTACTTTGTTTTGGTAGAACACCCAGCTCCTGGCTTTTCATCAGTGCTCCAGACTCACTGATTTGGAGAAAGACCAAGCACTTAAACCAGAGTGGGACACTGTGGCATTTCCCATAGGTCTGTGTCCCATGTGGAGTGTGCAGGCGAGGAAATACTCTGTGCTTTAATAATGTTACATTAGATATTGTAGGTTCTTCTCTGAGATGTGTGACAGTTTTCACAACTGTGTGAAAGTCTCAGATCCAGATTCCAGAGAAACTGAAATATGTCAGCCAGTAGCACTCAAAACCAGAGCTCCCCCTACACCCAGTGCACTAGTCCTCATTCTTGTGCAGGACCCTGTGCCAGGAATTCTTTCTAAGCACACAGAATGTACACTCTACACCTCAGTGAGGCCCCTAGAGAGTCCTAGCCTGCCCAGAACAACACATTAGGTACTTTTGTCTCTCATCCTCACCTTGTGCCCCATTGTCTATTAGACATTGCAATGTGCAGGAAGTTAGTTACATGTGGCAGATGTGAGCAATGTGTAGTTCATAAAACCCTAGCTGATACTGCTAAAAAGGTGATTGTCTTGTGGACTGTGAACCAGTGAAGATATAAGCACTTTCTTCAAATCTCAGTTTCTATTTCTGGGCTGCTATTGACCCTTCATATTATATAATAATTAAATTTTCAGCTTTTGCAATTATACAATTAGACATTCTTCCCACTGTGTGTCATCAACAAAGAAGCAGTGTGAACAGAGTTGGGCCCAGAACCCATATTGTTTGTCCATAAAAGCAGGGCATTTGTTCATGTTTTTGTTTATAATGGATCCTCCTACATTTACATATAATATTCTTTATTTTCTCTCTTTATTTCCATAGCCATGCTGCCTGTGGATTATTGGCTCAGTCTTTTAACTGTTCTCAGGTACCTTAAATCCATTTTCACACCGATTGGGTATAAATAATAAAAGCCCAAATCTCTGCTCGTTTCTCTGCTTCAATGGTGGTTTCCCTTTTGATTAGTCTTTATATTGTTCGTGGTCTAAAATCTGCCTTCTTCTAGGTGTTTTTCGTTCTAGAACCACTAATGGAATTTTATTAATTCATGGATCTGACCATTCTTTATTCATCCATCCATCCATCCATCCATCCATCCATCCATCCATCCATCCAGGTTTAGAGACAACTTACTATATACACTATGTACCAAGCACTGTTCTTTGTCCTAAAACCAGTGAATCAGAGTGCCTGCTCCCATCTGAGAAGGCTCAAAGCATTGCGTTCATTGAGGATATTTAATATTCCATTTCATTTCCACCATTGGATTGTTGACTATATCACTCTACTGTTTTGTGTGACTGTTGTAGGGTTTACAAAATGCACATTGAACAATGAAAGAATATTACAAATCATACTCTGTATCAGTTTTCTATTGCTGTTGAATAAATTACCATGAACTTAGCGGCTGAAAACCACACCCACTTACCAACATTCAGTTCTACAGATTAGATAGATGTCTTAGAGGTTTCGACTGAAATCCATACTGGGTTATGAAATAGCTAAAATCAAATTATTGGCCTGGTAGAGCTCTGACATAGAAGCTGTGGGAAAGATCCATTTTCAAGCTTACTCATGTTGTGGGCAAAATTTAGTTCTGTGCCCTGTGGTCCATTTTCTTACTGGCTGTCAGCTGAAGGCCACTCTGTTTCCATGACATCCCACCTTCCTTGTCATGTGACTGCTTCATTTTGTAGTCCACAGTGAACCTGATTTCTCACACTTCATATGTCTTTGACTCTGTCTCTGAGAAGGTCTGAGAAAACTCTGCTTTCAAAGGGCTCATGTGGTTAGTGCAGGCCCACCCAGGTAATTTCTTTATTTTAAGGTCAACGGATTAGTAACCTTAAGGACTCTACAAAATACCTTTTGCTATGTAGCATGAGGTAATCATGATTGTGATATCATCACTTTGACAGTCCTCTCCTAGGGTCTAGGATAGGAGAGTCACATTGTGATAATTCTGCCAACCACAATATTCATTTTTGTTTAATATTTATTGTACTATTATTGCCAAACATTTTACTTCTACATGTGTCACAACTCCCCAAATATATTGTTATTAGTTTTGATTTGAACAATGGATTAAAATTTAAGAAAATTCACAAATACAAAAATTTCCTTTGTACTTACCCACATACTTACAATTTCCAGTGCTTTTCATTCTTTGCTATAGAGTTGATTTTTCATCTGGTGCTATTTTCCTTTTACTTGAAGGATGCCCCTTAACATTTCTTGACATGTATGTCTGCTGGCAACAAATTCACTCTTTTTGTGTGTCTGAAAAGTCTTTTCTTTCAACACAGCCTTATTTTTTAAAATTTATTTTATTTTTATTGTTCAAGTACAGTCTTCTCCGTTTCCTACCCTCCTACTCTCCCCCGTCACACCCACCCCCACATCCCATATTCAATCCTATTCCCCTTTGACTTTGTTTATGGGTCTTTTATACATGTTCCTTGATGACCTTGTTCCCTTTTTCCCCTGTTACTACCCTCCCCCCTCCCCTCTAGTTACTGTCAGTTTGTTCCTTATTTCAGTGTCTCTGGTTATATGTTGCTTGTTGGTTTTGTTGATTAGGTTCCACTGTATGGTATTTGTCTTCCAACACCTGGCTTATTTCACTTAGCATAATGCTCTCCAATTCCATCCATGTTGTCATGAAAGGTAGGAGTTCCTTCTTTCTTTCTGCTGTGTAGTATTCCATTGTGTAAGTGTGCCATAATTTTCTGATCCACTCACTTACTAATGGGCACTTAGGTTGTGTTGCTTCCAGCACTTGGCTGTTGTAAATAACGCTGCTATGGAGTTCCGAACAAGATGGAGGCATAGGTAGAAATGCTTTGCTTCCTTGAATAACCAAAACAAGGATAACAACCAATTTAAAAATAATAAACAACCAGAACTGTCAGAATAGCAAACTTCATGGAACTCTGACAAGTGAGGAGTTAAAGAAACATTCGTCCAGACCAGTAGGAGGGGGTGGAAAATGGGCAGCTGGGCTGGTGGAGAGGGCATACAGCAAGGCAGTGGATCATGTGGATGAGGAGAGGTTGGCTAACTGGGAAACTAAAGACTCAAAGCATCTAGTGGTAAAATACTGTGGGGGTTATGAAAGTGGGAGAAACTCTCCACCTCCAAGGAGAGTTTGTTGGAAAGTGGGTCTAGAGTGGAGGGGGCAAGCAGCATTGTTCCCTCTCTGACCCCTGCCACACAGACAGCACCATAACGTAGCAAAGAGGGTTGCCCTGCTCTGGTAAATACGTAAGGCTCCTCCCACTTACAACTTAACAGGTGCACCAAGACAAAGAAATATGACCCAAATGTAAGAACAGATCAAAACTCCAGAAAAAGGGCTACGTGATGAGGAGATAGATAACCTATCAGATGTAGAATTCAAAATACCAGTAATCAGGATGCTCAGAGAATTGATTGAGCTTGGTTACAAAATGAAGGAAGAAATGAAGGCCACACAAAGGGAAATAAAGCAAAATATACAGGGAACCAAAAGTGAATGACAGGAAACCAGGACTCAAATCAATGATTTGGAACAAAAGAAAGAAATAAGTATCCAACCAGAACAGAGTAAAGAAACAAGAATTCAAAAGAATGAAGAGAGGCTTAGGAAACTGGGACAACTTTAAGCTCTCCAACATCTGAATCATAAGGGTGCCAGAAGGAGAAGAAGACCAAGAAATTGAAAACTTATTTGAACAAATAATGAAGAAAAACTTCCCCAATGTGGCAAAGGAAATAGACTTCCAGGAAGTCCAGGAAGCACAGAGACTCCCCCCAAAAAAATTGGATTCAAGGAGGAACACACCAAGACACATCATCATTAAGTTACCCAAGATTAAGGATAAGGAGCAAATCTTAAAAGCAGCAAGAAGAAAGGAGAGAGTTACTTGCAAAGGAGTTCCCATTAGACTATCAGCTGATTTCTCAAAAGAAAACTTACAAGTGAGAAGGGGCTGAAAAGAAGTACTTGATGTCATGAAAGGCAAGGACCCACATTCAAGATTACTCTATCCAGCAAAGCTATCATTTAGAATGGAAGGGAAGATAAAGTGCTTCCCAGATAAGGTCAAGTTCAAGGAGTTCATCATCACCAAGCCCTTATTATATGAAATGTTAAAGGGACTCATCTAAGAAATAGAAGATTAAAAACTATGAACAATAGGATGACAACAAACTCATAAATATCAACAACTGAACCTAAAAAAACCCTAAGCAAACAACTAGAACAGGAAGAGAATCACAGAATGAAGATGACATGGAGGATTATCAATGGAGAGAGGGAAGGGAAGAATTGGGGAGGACACTGTACATGGAATAAGAAGCATAATTGGTAGGCATAAAATAGACAAGAATAGGTTAAAATAGTATAGAAATAGAGAAGCCAAAGTGCTTATATGTACAACCCATGGATGTGAACTATGGGGGTGGAATGCTTGAGGGCGGGGACATGAAGGAAGCAGGGGGGGAAAAGGGGCGAAAAAAATTGGGACAACTGTAATAACATAATCAATAAAATATACTTTAAAAAAATAATGCTGCTGCATAGATTCTTTTGAATTGATGTTTCAGGATTTTTAGGGTATAATCCCAGCAATGGAGTTGCTGGGTCGAAAGACAATTCAATTTTTAGTTCTTTGAGGAAACTCCATACTATTTTCTACAGTGGCTGCACCAGTCTGCATTTCCACCAACAATGTGCCAAGGTTCTCTTTCTCCCACATGTTACCAGCACTTGTTTGTTGTTTTGTTCATGATGGCCATTCTGACTGGTGTGAAGTAGTATCTCATTGTGGTTTTAATTTGCAACTTTCTGATGGCTAGTAATGCTGAGCATCATTTCATATGTCTCTGTGCCCTCTCTATTCCCCCCTTAGAGAAGAGTCCATTCAAGCTCTTTGCCCATTTTTATTTGGATTGTTTGTCTTCCAAGTGGGGAGTTGTGTGAGTTCTTTATATATTTTGAAAATCAAACCCTTGTTTGAGGTATCATTTGCAAATATATTTTCCCATACGTTTGGTTCCCTTTTCATTTTGCTGATCTTTTCTTTAGCCATGCAGACACTTTTTAATTTGATGAAGTCCCAGTAATTTATTTGTTCCTTTATGTCCCTTGCTCTAGGGGACATATCAGTGAAAATACTGCTGCATGGAATATCTGAGATTTTCCTTGCCTATGTTCTTGGACTTTCATGGTGTCACGACTTATATTTAAAGTCTTTTATCTCTCTTGAGTTTATTTTTTGTGTATGATGTGAGTTGGTGAAATTTTTATTTTTGCATGTAGCTGTCCAGATCTCCCAATACCATTTGTTGAAGAGGCTGTTTATTACTCCATTTTATGCTTCTGCCTCCTTTGTAATATTAAGTGACCAGAGAGGCACGAGTTTATTTCTGAGCCTTCTATTCCATTCCATTGATGTATGTGTCTGTTCTTATCCCAGTATCAGACTGTTTTGATTAAAGTGGCCCTGTAACATAGTTTGATATGCATGTTGTGATCATATATAATAGGAGGTACTGTAATCCCTCATACATTTTCTTTCTTTTTAAAAATTACTGTGATATTCAGGGTTGTTTATGGTTCCTGATAAATTTTTGAACTATTTGTTCTATATCTGTGAAATATATCATTGGTATTTAATAGAGATTGTGCTGAATCTATAAATTGTTTTTGGTAGTATGGACATTTAGATAATGTTAATTCTTCCAATCCAAGAACATTGTATATACTTCCATTAATTTGTGTCTTCTTTAATTTCCTTCTTCAGTTTTGTGTGGTTTTCTGAGTACAGACATTTAACTTTCTTGATTAGGTTTATTCCTAGGTACTTTATTTTTTTGTTCCTATAGCAAATGGGATTTTTTTCCTTTTTTGGGGGGGGGGAGTGCAGTGAACTTTACTGATGGTGCATGACAAGGCAGGGCTCCCTAAGCCCCTCCCCTCTTCAGGGGGTCTACGATGGAAACTGGAGGTCAGGAGATTCTCAGTCAATTTGGGGCAAGGGCGCCCCAGCAGCTGAGGGTCTCTCTTCTCATCGCTGGGGCTGGTGGTCCAGGGGGCTCTTACTCCTTGGAGGCCATGTGGATCACAAGGTCCACCACCCTCTTGCTGTAGCCAAATTGATTGTCATACCAGGAAATCAGCTTCACAAAGTGGTCATTGAGGGCAATGCCTTCTCCAGCATTGAAGGTGGAGGAGTGGGTGTCATTGGTAATGTTGCAGGAGACGACCTGGTCCTCGGTATAGCTTAGGATGTCCTTGAGGGGGCCGTCTGATGCCTGCTTCACTACCTTCTTGATGTCATTGTATTTGGCAGCTTTCTCCAGGCAGCAGGTCAGATCCACAACTGACACATTGGGGATGGGGACACGGAAGGCCATGCCAGTGAGCTTCCCATTCAGCTCAGGGATGATGTTGCCCACAGCCTTGACAGTGCCAGTAGAAGCAGGGATGATGTTCTGGGCAGCCCCTTGGCCATCACACCACAGCTTGCCAGAGGGTCCATCCACAGTCTTCTGGGTGGCAGTGATGGTGTGGACTATGGTCATGAGTCCCTCCATGATGCCAAAGTTGTCATGAATGACCTTGGCCAGGGGGGCCAAGCAGATAGTGGTGCAGGAGGCATTGCTAACAATCTTCATGAAGTTATCATACTTGTCATGGTTCACATCCATCACAAACATGGGGGCATCCGCAGAAGGGGCAGAGATGATGACCCTCTTGGCTCCACCCTTCAAGTGAGCCCCAGCCTTCTCCATGGTGGAGAAGACACCAGTCGACTCCAGAACGTATTCAGCACCAGCATCACCCCATTTGATGTTGGCAGGATCTCACACCTGGAAGATGGAGATGGACTTTCCATTAATGACAAGCTTCCCATTCTCAGCCTTGACTGTGCCTTTAAACTTGCCATGAGTAGAATCATACTGGAACATGTAGACCATTTGGTTGAGGTAAATGAAAGGGTCATTGATGGCGACAACGTCCACTTTGCCAGAGTAAAAGGCAGCCTGGGTGACCAGGCGCCTGATATGGCCAAATCTGTTCACTCCGATCTTCACCATCGTGTCTCAGGATTGAGGCTGCTGGCATTGTGCAGGAAGATGCGACTGTCTGTCAAACAGGAGGAACAGAGAGCCGGGATTTTTTTTCTTATTTTCGTTTCTGATATTTTATTGTTTGTGTAAAAAAATGCGTTTGATTCCTGAATATTGACTTTGTATCCCACTATTTTGCCAAATTCACTTATTATATCGAGTAGTTTTCGGTGGAGTCTATAAGATTTTCTGTGCAAACAATGACAGTTTTACTTTCTTCTTTCCAATTTGGATGCCTTTTATATCTTTTTCTTGTGTGATTACTGTGGTTAGGACTTCCAATACTATGTCAAATAGAAGTGGTGTATGCGGATATCCTTGTCTTGTTTTGGATCTTTGTGGGAAACCTTTTAGTTTTTGACTATTGAGTATGATGTTTATTGTAGGTCTCTCATATATCGCCTTTGTCATGTTGAGATATTCTCCCCCTATTTCCACTTTGCTGAGTGTTTTTATCATAAATGAGTGCTGTATCTTTTCAAATGAAAAAATCTTTAAAAAAAATTTTTGTTCAAGTACAGTTTTCTGCCTTTTCCCCCCACCATTCCCCACCACTCCAGCCCTCCCCACCTCCCAACCCTGTTTCCACTCCTCTTTGTTATTGTCCATGTGTCCTTTATAATTATTTCTGCAAACCCTTCACCCTTTTCCTTTATAATCCCCTCCCCTCTCCCCTCTGGTCACTGTCAGCCTGTTCTCAGTTTCAGTGTCTTTGGTTATGTTTTGCTTCCTTGTTCATTTTGTTGCTTATGTTCCTGTTAAAGGTGAGATCATATGGAATTTGTCCCTCACCACCTGGCTTATTTCACTTAGCATAATGCTCTCCAGTTCCATCCTTGCTGTCGAAAAGGGGAGAAGCTCCTTCTTTATACTGCAGAGAATTCCATTCTGTAAATGTACCATCATTTTTTGATACATTCATTGACTGATGGGCACTTAGGTTGCTTCTAGCACTTGGCTATTATAAATTGTGCTGCTATGAACATTGGGGTGCATAGGTTCTTTTGGATTGGTGTTTCAGGGCACTTAGGGTATAATCCCAGCAGGGGAAAGGCTGGGTCAAAGGGCAGTTCCATTTTTAGTTTTGTGAGGAAATTCCATAATGTTTTCCACAGTGGCTGCATCAGTCTGCAATCCCACCAACAGTGTGCTAGGGTTCCCTTTTCTCCACATCCTCTTCAACACTTGTCTGTTGATTTGTTTATGATGGCCATTCTCAATAGTGTGAAGTGGTATCTCATTGTGGTTTTAATTTGCATCTCTCTGATGGCTAGCAATACTGACTATCTTTTCATGTATCTGGACCCTCTGTATATCCTTCTTAGAGATGTGTCTGTTCAAGTCCTTTGTCCATTTTTTAATTGGGTTGCTTGTCTTTTTAGAGTGGAGTCATGTGAGATCTTTATATATTTTGGAGATCAAATCTTTGTCTGAGGTATCATTGGCAAGTATGTTTTCCCACACAGTTGGTTCTCTTTCCATCTTAATGCTGTTTACTTTAGCTGTGCAGAAGCTTTTTATGTTGATGAGATCCCATTTGTTTATTCTTTCCTTTATGTCTCTTGCTCTAGGGGACATATCAGTGAAAATATTGCTGCATGGAATCACTGATTTTCCTGCCTGAGTTCTCCTCAAGGACTTTAATGGTGCCATGACTTATATTTAAATCTTTTATCCCCCTTGAATTTATTGTTGTGTATGGTGTAAGTTTTGTGTGATTGTTGTAGGGTTTACAAAATGCACATCGAACAGTGAAAGAATATTGAAGTTGGTACTCAAGTTTCATTTTTTTGCATGTAGCTGTCCAACTTTCCCAACACCATTTGTTGAAGAGGCTATTTTTACTCCATTTTATGCTTCTTCCCCCTTTGTTGAATATTAATTGACCATAAAGACTTGGGTTTATTTCTGGGCTCTCTGTTCTGTTCCATTGGTCTATGTGTCTGTTCTTATGCCAGTACCAGGCTGTTTTGATTACAGTGACCTTGTAATACAGTTTGATATCAGGTATTGTGATCCCTCTTAGTTTGCTCTTCTTTCTCAAAATTGCTGAAGCTATTTTGGGTCATTTATGGTCCCATATAAATTTCTGAAATGTTTGTTCTATAACTGTGAAATATGTCATTGGTACTTTAATAGGTATTGCATTGAATCTATAAATTGCTTTGGGTGATATGGCCATTTTGATGATAATTCTTCTGGTCCATGAACATGGTATATGTTTCCATTTGTTTGTGTCTTCCTTATTTTCTTTCTTCAGTGTTGTGTAGTTTTTCGAGTATAGGTCTTTTACCTCCTTGGTTAGGTTTTTTCCTAGGTATCTTATTTTTCTTATTGCTATATCAAATGGGATTTTTTTCCTGATTTCTGCTTCTGATGTTTCATTGTTGATATACAAAAGTGCCTTTGATTTCTGATTATTGACTTTGTATCCTGCTGTTTTGCTAAATTTATTTATTAGATCAAGTAGTGTTTTGGTGGAGTCTATAGGATTTTCTATTTACACTATCATCTCATCAGCAAACAATGACAGTTTTGTTTTCTCTTTTTCAATTTGGATGCCTTTTATTTCTTTTCCAATGAAAAAGTCTTAATTTTACCTTAATTTTTCAAAAATACCTTTGCTAAACATTGACATTTTTTATCTTTTAGCACTTTAAATATGTCATCACATTCATTTGTGTTGTGCCCTGTTTCAAATAAGAGGAGGTAAGTAGAAGGAAGATGGTGGATGTGAATGGAAGTTACACTAACCTCCTCCCAGGACCAATCTGGAATTATAAGTAAACTGTGGAGAAACTACCTAGAACAAACAACTGAGCAATAGCCAGAGAAAAGCATATTACTTTGGACATACTGAGCTAGCTTTGGCACAGCCAGTCTGGTAAAGAGTTCAGTACAGAGTCGAGAGGGCTGGCTTGGTGCCCACAGGCAGCAGTTCCAGAGGAATAATTAAGTGGCTGGTTGGGTACCCCCGAAGAAGATTGGGGTATAAACCTTAAGCTAGGATTCCCAGCTTGGAACACCAGAGACCCAAAAATAAACAAAAAAAAAACAGCAGCAAAAAGTGGCAGGATTGCTCTCTGCTACAGATGGATAATTGGAGACACAAAGTCCACTTAAAGGCCCAACACACAAATTTTCATTTGCAGCCACTTACCTGGGGCTCTGGGATAGGTGGGAACAGAGTGGGCTGGAGACTCCTGAGGAGAGATGGGGGATGGAAATCTTGGGAAGAGAACAAGGGGATCCCAGTACTTAGTCATCCTCCAGACGGCAGCAGCCTTTGTGCTCAGGCAGATCACTCCCCTCTGATCGGTAGTAGCCTGAGGAGAAACAACAGGCCTGACCCCAGGAGGGTTTCTGCCTTGGCCCTTTGGTGCTTAAGCCTGACTGCTGAGTCCTAGTGACCAGAAGAACAATGAAGGAGATAGCCAGAGACAGTAAATCACTGGGAAAGGTGGGGTAGTGTGCACTAGAGAGACTTGATGAGAGACTGGGGACAGAGGCATTGGGGAGAGAACTGAGAAAATAGCTGCTGAGATCTGGTGCATAGCTAACCCCCACATACAGCAAGCATCCTCTTTAGTCAGACCACTGACCTCCCAGCAGCAGCAGCCTGAGGGGAAACAATAGCATTCACCCCAGGAGGGATTCGGTCCCACCCTACAATACTTAAAAGCCTGACTGCTGAGTGCAGAGTGACCATATTAACAACTGAAGGAGACAGTCAGTGACAGGAGACCACTGGAAGTATTGAACAGGCTGCCTAATGTCAGACTGGGTCAACATCTAACGTCACCAGAGGCAGATCCAGAAAGAAAAAAAACACTGGTAAATGCAAGAGCCTACTGAGATGAAAGCCACTGTGGTCTTCATGATTTACAATATTTTCTTTCCTGCATAGCTTTCTAACAATCATTTCCTGGCCTGTGAGTTTGTATATAATATGTCACTAGATTTTATACTTTAATGTATTTCAATTCACATATTTTCTCCTCCCTTCTCTTAGCCCATTTTACCTTCCCCTTTCCTTGCAATATTTTCATTTCGAATTTGGTTTTCTCTGTAGCTACAACTTGTTTCCATTCCATACTCTTACTATTTCTCCCCTGTCCAGACACTCAAAATGAACTCCTTTGTCAAGGGTTAGTTCACATCCTTTTGCCCAGCTCTTAAAATACCCGTGTTCTCTCTATACCTTTAACAAACTTTGCTAGTTTGTTTTGGGCAGGATAGTCATTCTTGCATTGTTTTTTCAAGGTTATCTCTAGAGCTCCAATAATTCTGTATTTCAAATAGCAAATTTTGCCAGACCCCACTCCTACTCTTTTTTCTCTACTCAAATTTTAATTATGCCATCTTAGCCTGTTTTTTTTTTTCTTTTTTTTTGTCTTCCTTCTATTTCTGTTTCATCCTGTCCTTTTATTTTTCTCTATTCTTCTTTTTTTCTTCTTTCCTTTACATCCCAAATTTTAATTTCCCCTTCACTTAGTCTGGTTTTTGTTCCTCACTCTTAGTATTCCCTTTCCCTGTATCATTACAAAATCATTTCACACTCCTCTAAACATCTCTTAGATGTTTCCTTTTTTCTTTTTTCCCTCTTATTCCCATACCACCTATATTAACTTTAGTTCCTTTGTTCTTGATAGTAAACCGGTGGATCTTTCTCTTCAACTTGGTTCCTATATTTTTATAATTACTTAATATTTTTTCTTCCTTTTTCTTTCTCTTTCTCACTTTATTTTATTTTATACTATTTTAATTTCTGTTTAAACCTAATATTATATGCTTCCCTTCTCATACTCCATT
>VMDR010028041.1:0-13273 GCA_007922815.1 Macrotus californicus
CCACTTTGATACAGGATGATGCCTGCAGCCCCCCGGGTCCGAAGCATCAGGGTGCCTGCTCTGTTGCAGTGTGGGTTGTGATTGTCCCCAGCAGATGTGTGGCCTTATTTCTCTGTGTGCTCATTGGCCTCTGCAGAGCTCTGCCTCGTGCTGTTGTCACTGATGAAAATCCCTCTCGGTGGGCTGACGCTGTGGGACCACATGGGCCTACGGATGACTTTTTGAGAGAGAGAGTGCTATTTTCCACAACTTCCCAGAAAATCATATTATTTTCACTGTTAGCAGCTCTCACGGAGATTTCCCTAACTCCTCTCACACAGAAGATCCAGCTGTGCTACTGAGAGAAGTTTAAAAATGACTCGTTCCAACATTTTTCTTCCTCATAAACCATCTGGTTGCATTTTTTCTTTCTGAGATTTTTTTTTAAGGTATAAGGAAGAAGCTCCCAAAGAGAGCAGACTCCTCAGACAAGACTTCCAAATGACTTGACCAGATTCTGATGGGTTCCTGTGTAGCTTGCTAGGTAGGTTTCTGTTAGAGTTTTCCAGATCAGTGTCTGGAAACATATCTCCTCCGCCTTCCACTTTTTGTCTTCAAGGTCAATTGAAACCAGAAGGTGTCAGTTGACTTTACCAAGACTGTAAAGATGACCATTGGTGTGACTTAGTATGGAACTCTGATCAGTTCACTCTTTGTTATTTCCTTGTTTGATTTTTCATGACTCATGTGATACAAAGGATAGATCCTACACATTTAGGTATTCATTGTTTAAGTGCAGATTTTTAAAGCCAATTGCATGAAAGATTTGTGGGTTTCTGATCATTGTATCAATTGGACATAGCCTAGGGATGAATATTCATCAGCCTGAAATCGATTCACTTTTCCTAAGGGTTCATGGAGTTCTGAGATGATCACCTTTTTAGCTTTAAATTTAAAAAATGTGTTTCGTAAATAAAAATATGACTGAGATGCTACTTTTTCTCTCCCGCTCTGCACCCAACTAGGTCAGAGAGGGTATGCGTATCTCCAGAATAATGGGAAAGTGAGAGAGGTTAAAAATGGGGTGCGGGGGAGGGAGAAAGAGCATGCAGTGTTGTGTCTGTCCCTTGTGCACATTTGCCGGGCCCTCTCAGTTCATGCTGTGCCCTTCCTTACCCATCCACAAATCTTACCCAGAACTAATAACAACTAAGATTTCATAAGGCCTTTTCCCATCGTGAGATTCATGATTATCGGGTGGCTATGGTCTATTAAGCTGTGTTTATCTGTGTTCTCATACTTCTTTATGAAGCAAACACTCACTGGAGCGCACGTCTGAGTGGGCCAGCTCCTCCCCACTGCTCACCACCGCTTTCCTGACTTTCTGCTGTGCTCTGAGCAGCACATCCTATTTCTTTTCGCCTAGCCCACAGTCCAAAGAAGAACGTTTCCATGTGTGAATTTAGGTTGCAGATTGATTTCCAGAATCATGAGAAACCGCAAGCAGAGTGTCAGGTGGTGGGGAGTGTAATTTAGCTTCCTTATGTAACCCTCTGCAGCTCATTCACTGACTGTCACTTTTCCCCGAGTCCACATATTATCTTACTCGAGCAGATGCAATAAGGTAGAAATACAGGGTATTTGAAATGCAGTTTATTAAGTCATGTTTCAGAGCCAGTTGGAGGGACACTGGCTGGAAAAGTTAATCACAGTAACCAGAAATATATTGACCTGCTTCCTCTTCTCCTCTGCCTTGGGGAATTGGAGCATGGATCAGGTTGCTATCATTCCAATTCAGGGTATGATTATGGTTGTGATTATTATTTCCCATCTGGTATATGTATCAAAGTGTATCTTTTTATTTACTGGAAAAACGACAAAATAATATTCGCAGCATAGTCACTGTGACGGGATTCCTGGAGGGAGGGAGGGGGCAATTCTGAACCTCTGGGAGATTGTCTGGGTGTTGGAAAAAGAAACTGAGAGGCCACGATGAAAAAAACAATATTGCATCTATATTGCAACGAGCTTTTCTAGGAGCTGAAAATGGCATTATTACTCTTAGTGAAAAGAGTTCTCTTCTTTTTCCCTTCCTTTTGATTTAGACTTCTGTGAGCCAAAGTGTCCCGGTGTTTTAACGGCCTGTTTTAAAGATGGAAAGGGCCCTTATGTGTCAGAACACAAGCCTGTCCCAGCCAGCACGGGGCTCTGTTTGATTATGAAGCTTGTTTGGGATAGATGATATTTTTATAGCTTTTGCTTTGCTCCACTGATGACCATATTGATGTAGCTCTCCAGGACGGGACTAATAAATAGTTTATAAAACTGTGAGGCCATTCTCTTGGGTAATCTACCACTGAGCCTTCACAGACTGTGAAACCGCACATCCAGAGTGAGCCGGCTCCTCACCCGCAGCTGGCCACAGACGGGGGAGGGGGCAGAGGGGCAGCGTGTGTGTGTACCTGTGTGTGCACCTCCCAAACCACCCCCTGAACTTTCCTGAACTGGGGCTCAGAAGAGCCATGGAAACCCCGCCCCCCCACAAAGCGGTTTCAGCCTCTGTGATCTCCCCATGTTCCAGAAAATGAAGAGGAAGCTAAAAAATGGTGGGAAAAGGGTGTATTGCACTTGCTGCTACCTCAGGGCAGAGAGGGTGAGAGGTGACAAAGGGCACAGCCTTATTCACACAGCAGGTGGGACTTGCAATTCCTTTTGGGTGCTGTTTCAAAAAGGAGAGCAGCTGCTGGCTTTCTGGAAAAGGACGGGTGCTGTGCCCGTTCGCGATGCCCTGTGGCAGCACCCTGACAGCAGGGGACTGGGTGGGGAGGCTTGCTAGGGTGGACGAGGCGGGCTGATCTGGACTGAATACAGCTCAGCCTGACTTTAATAAGCATCTGCACTAGGATATTGCATCAAAAGCTCTACATGCATCATCCAGATGATTGAATGATCATATATTATCATGATTTCAGAGATAATGAGGTAACTTCACGGAGGTTCTAGCACAAACAAACAGAAACACAAAGAATCACAATGACGAGGACACCAAACACACTTGCCTTCTGGTTCACCGTGTCAGTGGCAGAGCCAGAACTGAGCCCACGTTCTTATCTGATTGCACAGCCTTGCACATTGAATAGATGTGGACCAAGTAACATCTGTGTTAACTGCAAACTAAGTAGGCAGGTATTTCTGAGATTCGGTTTTAAAATCTTGAGGAAACACCCTTGCCCAGACGTTCCCACTGCTCCAGTACCTGAGCACTTCAGGCTGACGGTCTGGAAACACAGCTCAAGGGTTCGAGACATTGATGTTCAAGTGACACTCCGCAGTGGAAGCTGCTATTTGTTGTAAAGCTCCATTCCTCTGGCCTCACTGACACAGGACTTAATATAGTCACAATCACCGTTCAAACAAGTCTTACTCCAGCTCTGCCCTCGCCCATTCAGAGGGATGGACACTCTTCCAGATGCTCTGGGAACCTGAGACACTCGCAGTCCACCCATGGGGTTAGCAGCTGGGCTTCCTGTGGTCATCCCTTGTTTCTGGCTCTCCTGCTTTGTGTGGCTACACTTCCTGGCACCCTCAATCCTAAACCAGCCCCAGGTACTCAGCCATGTGGCCTGTGCTGGTGTCTGCTGCTGTCTGGCAGAGCCAGGGAGCCTGCCATGGATGGGGTCCTGTGTGCGCCCAGGGGCTGTGTTTCCTTCCTGCCTCATGTCAGCTCCCATCACACAACCCCCAGCCATCCGCTATGAACAGCCAAGAGGCTAGCTTCTTTCTTCCTGGTGCTCCATACATAGTAGAGTGAACTAGGCCTTTTAGTTTTTATTTGTTACAGTCAAAATCACCCTAAGGCTCAGGTTCAGGCTGGCCTGTGACCTGAGTCACAGGCACCTTTCTCTGTCAAGGCTGCCACTCGAATCCCGCCTTGGCCCACCTTCACTGAACTCAGCCATGTGGCTCTCCGCATCCCTCACTAGACTCCCGAGCTCTGGGTCAGAGCAGTGCAGCTGTGAAGGCAGACCTTTCTGACGCTGCAGTCACCAGGTCTTCCTGAGCACTCCTGTGTGCAGGGCCCCATTCCAGGGCCCCCTTTTTCCTGTGAAGTGAGTGGAGACACTGAGAACAGGTTGTCTTAATGGGCTAGGAGGGAAGTCTGTGGGAGCTGGAGTACTGGGAGGAGGCTCTCTGTGTTTGTCTCCATCACATCGCCTGCCTGGGCGCCTCACATGCCACAACGACTGGGCAGCCCTGTCAGAATGGCACAGTGAGTGAGCGGGTGGTGACTCCCAGAGCCTGTGAAGATCCAGCATTCAGTACAGTTGTCTTTTCAGGGGCAGAATAATTAGCAGGCTTCTGTGGACCCTAGTATTTGGGAATGGCAATGAAATAGGAGATAACAGTATAAAGTCTTATTCAGGCTTATGAGTCACCTGTGTGGCCTCAGGCAAGTCAGTTCAGCATAACTATCTCAGGTTCACTTTCTTTTTTAACTGTGACTAAAGAATATCAATACTGACCCTCCTTTCTAAGATGGAACTGGTGGTAAAATATATTAAGAAATATTACCATTTAAAATTAAATTAAATTGCCATCAGAATATAAAGGATAAAAAATCTGGAACCATAAGTAGCTCTCTCATCTCTCATGTGAAAGTTTTCTAAATCAGTGTTCACCATCCAGAACAAACAAACAGTACCAACCTAATCCACTATTTGTATACATACTTCATTTCAGCAAAAACAAACAACCCCCACCTAAAATTATCCTAGTTCTCATTTTTTTCTTACCCAAATTACTTCCGCAGTGTCCTACCCCATGCCTAGGGCTGCTCATGCATGACCCACATATCTGTGATCATCCTCTTTTTCAGAGTTCAACAAAAGCAAATTGAGCTATGACGGGCCCAACACGGTGTCAGCTGCGGGTTGGCGTTTAGCTGAGTCCTCTGAGTTCAGGGCATCCAAAGGCTATCTTACCTTACCTTTGATCACCCACATCAAATTTCCCGAGAGAAACAGCGTAAGGGGCAAGGTCAGGCAACTGTACACTCTTCATTTCCATGAGTCTTTGACCTAAACCCCAATGCAATCTGTCTACTGAGAGCTCGGCTGATGGTCTGCGGCAGAGGTCTCCACTCTGACTGCTTATGAAAATTCCCCGAGAGACTGGAAAAATCAAAAACAAAAACAGTGGCTCTTGGGGCTCTTTAAGAAAGGACTCTAATTTAATTAGTCTAGCGTAGAGCCTAGGCCTCCATGTGTTTTAAAAGTTCCCAGATGGTTTCAACATGCTGTCAGGGTTGAGAGCTATGGGTGCAGGGGTTCTGCCTGCATGGGCTGTAGCCTAGTTAGACCTCAAAGAGCCTTTATTTCCCTTCTTTCAGGCCCACAGCTGAGTCTGCTCCCACCTCTCTTGCTTTACAGTTGAGTCTGTCTTCTTCTTCTTCTTCTTCTTCTTCTTCTTCTTCTTCTCCTTCTCCTTCTCCTCCTCTCTCTATCTCTATCTCTATCTCTATCTCTATCTCTATCTCTATCTCTATCTCTATCTCTATCTGTAGCCCTTGAGAGGAAATAACCACTTAGGTAAAATAAATGCTGAGACACTTGAAGTCTGATCGCCTGCTTAGGAGCTGGTTCAGTCCACTTGACCTTGGGCCCTGCCATGGTGGGACAGTTCCCAGCAGGACTATTTTCAGATCAGGGGAACCTCTCCAGTCTTTAGGAGACAAGCGTCTGTAGAGGGACAGAAAGCAAGGTGATATAGGCTACCTGCCTGCCTGATGCATTTTCAGAGCTCCTCTTTGTATGCCAAGCTTAGCCCATGAAAGAATGGAGTTTAAAGAGAGAAGAATCCCTCAAGGGGTTCACATCTTTAACCCCTTCACTTACTGCAGGAAACTGCACTTTTATCCTGATGCCCAATATAATGCCTAGAATTTACCCAAGAAAGAGAACTAGCTGGAAAAGATCACATGGCTTTCCTTCCCCAGAAGTCAGCCAGGACATAAAGACTGCAAACTAGGTCTGTCCTCAAGGAGACAGTACTCAGTGATGGAGGCCAGAGCCAGCAGGATCATGGGCCTCCGGCTCCCCATTGGCTTCCCATGCAGCATGCAATCCAACTTCTGGAGCCTGACAGAAGAGCCCTTCAGGATCCGAGGGCTTCTCTCTTCTCCCTCTGGCCATCCCCATACACACCTGAATGGTCCTCTGCTCTGCTACTTCCTGCTTGGGACTCGTGCTGAGCCTCTGCCTTCCCCTTGTTTCCCGTGGCTACATCCTCTGTCCTGTAAACATCTGTCTCTTGTATCTTTCTTAAAAAACCTTTCCTAATGCCACAGTCTGCTGAAGTTTCCTTTTCTGTCTTCCCATCGCACACTGTGCCTACCTTTTCCCTAGAAAATTTCACACCCAATTTTGTTCATTTATTTGTTGAAATTTTTACTCAACATTCTGACAAAAGAAACTAGTCAATATTTATAGCTGTTCTGTCAAGTATGGTGGTCACCAGCCTCATGTGGCTCTTGAACATTTGGAATGCAGCTAGTACATGTGTTGAAATAATGATATTTTAAATATACTGAATTAAATATATTAAAATAATTTTACTGTTTATCCTTTTGCTTTTTTTACAATGTGGCTTCATTTAAAATTACTTTTCTGGTGAAAAATGTATATTTGTGGCTCAAATCACATTACTAGTAGATCTGCAGTATGAAATACAGGGTGAGATGTTGCTCTTCACATTGTTTCTGTTTTTATCTTTCCTCCTTTCATCCTCATCACTGATCTCCTCTGTCCAGACAGAGATCTGGAGATTAAAGAGATGAATAAGGCGTTGCCCTTACCCTTTGGTTCTCATTACCATATATTTTACATTTTGTGAATCCTCTAAACTTCCTCTGTGTGGTGCCTACAGTAGAGTAGGTATTCAACAAATAATCATTGGTTGGTTCATTCAGAGTTATTATTAATCCAGAATTATCCAGCATGGTTTTATGTACCTCATTTAAAATTGAAATTGTCCCTTTCTTTAATGGTGTTTAGAGTACTTCATGTTCATTTCATTTATAAATGCATTTATCACCTCATTGCCCTTGAGGTTAGTGAAAAGGTGGATAGTCAGGCTCCAATTTTATTGATGGGCAAGTGAATCATACCAAGAATAAATTAGCAGCAAAACTAGGATCAGCCACAGATCTTCATATTAAAACACATTTCCTCGTATTGTTTGTGGGCAAAATATGTAATATTCAGAAACTAATAAGAAAAATGTCAAATGAAATTGAGTTTGTCTTGAGTATTGTATCTGGTCCATTTTCAGCTGTTATATTTTTTCAAGGGTATTTGGGGAGATGGATTTAGGAAATGGGGTGGGGGGCAGGCAGAGGGAGGCTCTGCTCTCCAAGTAGCTGAATCTACCTGCGCTTTTCCATGGTCTCCCACTCAAGAAAGATTACTCTTTCTGTTTGTCTTATTCCTTTCTCCCTCCTCAAGTATAAGTTCTTACTGAGCTTTGTAATACTGTTATTTGGCTCATCTATGTTTTGTGTGCCGTTTGTACTATTTTGAGTTGTCAAGTATCCTTTGAACTGGTCCCTACAGGACTCCTCAGTGAGTTGGTGAACTCCTGTGCTATAGGACTGTATGGTATACTAGACTCTGATTTGTTCAGTGCACTTATATAACGAAGTTAAAACTCAACATGGCCATGCATTTAAATTCATTATGAGAGATGTCAGAAAGTAGCAAAATTTCATATGCCTTTTTAAAGAAAATTATTGATTGATTTTTAGAGAAAGAGAGTGAGGGAGAGTGAGAGGGGGAGAGAGAGCAATATCATTTGCTGTTCTACTGATTTATGCACTCATTGGTTTATCATTGTGTGCATCCTGACAGGAAATCAAACCCGTAACCTTGGCGTATGCTCTAACCAACTGAGCTACCCGGCCAGGGCCTTCATGTACCCTTTCTAAGGAGTCATATTATATCATTCGAGGATTATTTTATAATGTTTATAAATTGTCTCAAAATAATTAGGCAAACATAGCTATGTTAATAAAAATGATATTATAAATGGATCAGGTTTGAGTAAAAGCAACACCCTTTCCTGTAGCTGGCTCTCTTGATCAGCAGAAGACTCTTCCTTTGCTCTAATCATTCTTCTCCATTCTCACTGTCATTATCTCTTCCTTAATTCTTGAAGAATTCTAAATGAAGCCTTATAACAGAGTAGAGCAGATAAAACATACTGTGTGACAAGGACCCTATGTACGTGAGTCTCCTGAGCTCTTCCTCCAGCCTGGCCCATTTACATTTATTCTCCAAATGACCAGCTGAATGATATGTAGGGAGTCCCTCCAAGGTTGTGGACCTTCGTCCCCTGTGGGGGAGAATGCCCAGGTAACTGAAATTGGCATTGGCCTGCGTGCCTCTCTCTCTGCTTGTTCCTGCTCCCCACAGACCCTCTGCTCAGCCATAAACACCTCCATTGGACAAACGCTGTTGCTTGACTTGCCTCTCAAATGTCACACACACTCGTTCAAATCCTGGATCCCCGTCTGGAACTCTGTCCTTGTTTCTCTTCCTCATGAACTTTCTCATCCTCTGGGCAGAGTTAATTACCCCTGCCCATGTGTTCTGATCCACTTCATTATGGATCTGTTAGCACACTGAACAGTAACTGATTGCCCTCCCCTCTGCCCCCACAGACTCCAAGCTCTCCTCAAGCAGAGACTTTGCCCACTAGAGTTACTTGGGTGACTGCCTGCTTATGGCAGGCATTTTACTTGGAATATCTCATTTAAACCTTAAACTGTTTTACTGGGTCATATTATTTTTAGTTTCGATATGATGAAACTGAAGAGCTGAGATTTTTGTCATTTCACAAACTAACAATGAAAACCACAATTTGAATCCAGTTGCATTCTGTTCTATAGCCGGTGGTGGCCTTTCCCAGAAACATGTTACCTTTCTGGACTCAAACATATGTCTTCTATGCCTGCACGATTCCTAGCGCAGAGCTGGTAGTAAACAAAACACAGTGAAATGAATGGAACCAGAATGAATGGAAAGAGGTCTGACTTTTTTCTTAGCTCTACCCTTCTCTGTCCTCTTTTCCTCTTTTAAATAATTTCCATCTTGATGATCATATGGGCCTATTTTCTAGTCAGTTTCTTGTTTGTTTTGTTTCTACTGCAAACATCACAAAGACTCCCCCCGCCTGCACCCCTTTTGCTTTCTGACATTTCCAGTGTCTGCTGCCAAGACCTGCTGTGATCCCCGTGACACCTGGCTCTGTGTGTGAACGGGAGACAGAGGGCCTCTGATAAGACACGCTATCACTGAGCCTGTCAGGACACTGGGGCATAATGAGTTTGCCATTTGAAAGACCTGGGTTGCAGGTTTGGTTGTGGTTCCTCCTTCCTCTGTGCCTCCCCCCGCCACCCCCCCAACCCCCGGCCGTTTGATGCAGATTGGCACTGACCAGGTTTTTCTCAGTGTAAGAACATACAGACATGAATATTCTCAGAACAGGAAAAGGGCATGCAGCTCAATATATTGACCTCTTTTGTTAATATTTCCAGTGATTTTCCATTTTGATAAAAGAACTTTGCTGATTACTGAGAGAAGGAGGTGAAGAAGTGAGAACGTTTTTGGATTCAACTTTTAGATGTTAGAAGTGGAAGGGGTCTGAGGGAGTCTCAGGCCCAACCCCTCATTTTAGACATACATTTAAAAAAAAAATCTCTGCAGAGCTGGCAAGTTTTTCCCAGGCACACAGATATTTAGAGCTGAGCACAGATCAGAAAATGGACACCCTAAGGTACGGAGTAGCATTCTCATACTATCACAAAAACCTGACCACAGCAAAATGAACCACCTATATAGGAGAGTTCACTCTCCGAACTCGTATTTTAGAATTTATTTAGACCTTGAGGTCTGCCACTCAGACTCTCCTTTGACCTGTGCTAAAGCACAAAGCCATCTGGTCCAAGAACAGTGGGGATGCTGGCTGGGATGGTGCTCCCACGAAGTACATCTGTGGCTGCCTTTCCACGCAGAGCTCCACACGTTCCAAGCTCTCTGAGAGGGGCCCCGGACATAGGAGTGAGCCCAGCAAAGGACAGAGTCACAGGACAGAGCAGCCCACAGTCAACAGTCTTGTTCAGACAGTTGCTCTAGTGCACCTGCAGAAACTCTCCAGCTATGAGGCTGGACTAATCAACAGATCAAAACATTCCCCAAGGTGTTTAGGAACTGCGTGGAATTTCCAGCCCCTGACCACTGCTCCCTCCTTGCTCTTGCTGAAAACCTGCCTTCTCACAGTTGCCACTCTGACTACTAGCCGATCCAGAGTTGCAAGAAGTCCTTACTTTCCCAAAACATTTACCACTCTCATCACCACATCCCTGGCAGATAGCGTGAATCACAAATGATTTAAGAGGCCTTGTTGTTCTGATGCAACTAAGGTAACAACTTTCACCAGCAAACCAATCTTCCTTGCCCGGTGCAGTCCTCATTGCACGTGCCCCCCACCCCACAATTCCCGAAGTACTGCGGTCACCTACCCTACTAAATGCAAAATACAGATAATGCAGTTATTCCAACTTGGAACCTCAAACAATTGTTGGTCAACAGAGCAAATGTTAACTGTTGCTCTCTCTCTATGCCTCAGTGTCAAGGATTTAATTTTGTCTTGAATACAGTGGGAAGTGGGAGTCAAAGTAACCTTCTTTAATGGAATGCTCTTCCAAAGCCATCTGGTAATTGGTATTTTAGCTAAGATGACAGAAGGTCTGTTGGTTCACTGAAACCCCTTTCTCCCTTCCCACTGGTGAAGACTATTCAGACCGGTTGCTGCTCAACATTTCTCTCTATCCCAGCATCAGAGGATGTTAATGATTCTTGAATCACTGGCGTGGATACTTCTAAGATGATGCAATGTTCCGAACATGTTATTTTTAAGGAGAGAAAAGGGCAGGCTGGTAAACAGATGAAGTTTATTCCCAAGGCTGATTAAATAAATGAAAGATACAATGAAACATACAGTGGTTTCCTATTCGGATGCAGGCAGCTGTAACTCTTCTGTCTGATGAGCATAAACTCATTGAAAACGGAGCCCGTATCTGTCTTCACCCTGCACTCGCAGTATTGATACACAGTTCAGTTGTTAAGGTTCAATCAATATTTATGCCCTATCAGCACCCACTTCTTGTCCTCGCCTCTCCCTGCTAGTTCCGCTTCTTTATTTTTATCTGGATTGAGGGATGGCCAGAGAGGCGGGCGGAGAGAGGCTCAGATAATGCCCACATGCCTATTTTCTCCAAAATAAGCAATTAGCTCATCATGTACCAGTATTTACACAAATACTAAGTTTTGAGAGAAAATGAAATGTAAAAAAAAAAATCCACATTTAAAAAAAAATTCTTTATGAACAGAGTTGTTTTTCATTTCTTTGCTTGAGAAAGGGAAATAATTGAAACGGGGGGGAAAGTATTATATTTCTGCCTGCTGTGGAAAGACGTTTTTCAATAATGATTGAGCTTTTCTGAAGTGTGTGGCCAGGCTGGCAGAGGCAGCGGCAGAAAGCTGCTGCGGCTGGAACAGAAATGGGGGTGACGGGGAGGGAGGGAGGGGCTTGCGTTTGAAAACCGTTCCAGGAGTCGCCCTTAGTTCTGGGCAACAACAGCTGGAGGGAAGAACTCTGGCAGGGGGAAACAAAGTAGTGTTTGCGAGGACCGGAGCCTGATTCTCCTCGGGCTGTTCAGCCAGACAGCCGCTTATCAGGCGCCCTCAGACTGGAAGACAGGAAATTAATGCTGGATTGCAGCGCTCGCTGCGCTAAGCTGCCTGCGGTTGCTTGGGAGAGCCCACGGGGGCTGAGCTTGGCCACACCTCTGTGCGTGGAGAGAGCAGCACCAGGCATTCTGCAGCAAGAATTAGACCTGGAAAAGAAATGACCTGTTCTGAGTGGGCCGGAGCATCGGAAATTTTTAGCCGTAACGTGATGCCTCCTTTAGACATATGGAGATCCATGACATGTAAAATTCTCTATGCAAGTAGGTTTAAAGAGGGAGACTGCTGTTTACTTATTTATCATCCCAGGATTCGGGCTCAGGCTCGGAAAGGCTGGGGTTCTCCCTTCAGCTCCTCCTATCAACCTGGGCTATCAGTGGCAAAGTGAGGAAAATAAGGCCTAGATTCTGTCACGTTACCTGAAGTCAGGCACCAGGGGTAAAATGAAGATAATGTAGACTTAATGTCATTCCTATGAGCATTGCTTTTGGGACATTTCAGCTAACACACCCTTCTTTCTTCAACATTGAATTTGAAATCAAGTGAGTAAGACAAAACAAAGCAACACAAAAAACAAAAAGCTGGTCATTGCACATTTTCTTTGCTTCTCCTGTCCTTGTGCTGGTTTTTAGAGGAACCCAAAGCGGAAGTTGATGTGCACAGGTTCAATCTCTTCAGAGATGGCATCTGGGTCTTCCGTGCCGAGAGATCTCTGGCTGGTAGTTAAGCAGGCTTCAAAGGGCTGATCGTGGTGGATGCTGGATATAGACTACCATGGGGCAGCGACTATGAAGGCTAAGATATTCTGGGCTCACTCTCCGACCTGTAAAATCATACTTAACAGAACCACAGAATTTAGAATGGCTGCTGTGGCATTCCAAAAATAACCTTAAATTTATTGTTAAGACACATGATTGAATCTCCTCTCTACTATGTCTCTCTTAACCTTCTTTTCCCTCCTATAAAATGGGGACCTCTCTTATAGGGTTCTTGATAAAATCAAATGAAGTAATTATATTGAAAGTCTTGACAAGTGTAGGTGCTCGGATGCCAATATGCTGAGTCTGAAAGGAACACATATAGTAAGTAAGGTATGACCCAATTTGCTCTCCACATTTCTACCCCCACCGTGTCTCACATAACCACCATTCTCTGACCCCACGTAACTTGAATGAGAAGGATCTGAGGGAATTATAAAATAGGTCATTTTCCAAGCTCATGTGGCTAGTCAGCAACATTTATGTTGTGGTATCTTTTTTGCATGCTATTACAACTTTTTCTAGAAGTGACCTAAATGCCTAAATTAATGCAAAAAGTAATGACTACATAAAAGATTTTTCTCTTCTTATATCAGAAAAAAGATGGATGATTTGTTTGCTATAAACTATATGACACGTAAGACCTCTTGTTGACCATTCAGCATGTTTATTTCTCCCAAGAAAACAAACTGTTAAGAAAACAAGAACTTTTGAACAGAGGATCAAATTGAT
>VMDR010028042.1:0-13322 GCA_007922815.1 Macrotus californicus
TGAGGGTTCTTAGTATATTAGTGATATTAGCTTCTTATCTGTGGTATATGTCATGAACATTTTCTCTCAGTTTGTCAGTTGCCTTTTGACTTTGTTCTTGTTTTTTGTCATGCAAATTTAAATGTTTTTATGTAGTCAAATTTATCAATCTTTTTTTCTTACCTCTAAATTTTGAGTCAAAATTAGAAAGCCATTACCTACACTGAAGTTAAAGAGGAATCTACTCATGTTTGCTTCTGGTACTTGAATGACTTTTCTTTCTTTCTTTCTTTTATACACTAGATCCTTAATTTAGTTTAAAACCAGAGCAGGGGGGAAAAACACTCCAGGATACTTTCCATAAAGAGAATTCAATGTGGGCAGGCAGTTTCAAAAGTGGGGAAGAGAGCCTGAAAGGACAAATAGGCCACTCAAAGATCAGCAACAGTATAAAGCCCCTAGGAGGTAAAGGGACAGAGAGGAGATAGGACAATCAGAAGCTAGAGCTGGAGACACTTGGTGGATCAGGGACCATAGAGAAAGGGATTGTCCTGCCTGGGGGAGCTGGGTCATATCTGAGACAGACACAGCCACTGCGAATGGACCCAGAAACAGAGAGGGAAAAGAAATATCCTAGCTTCTTCTATTTCACTCTTCATTCTCCGGCCAGTACTTCCCATTGACTGAATCAATCAGAAAGCAAGTGGGCAAAGGAGTCTCAGGACTATAATTTGTAGGGGTCAGCCCCTGTGGGACAGAAGGGTAGGGATGGGGTGGAGAGCAAACAGGTAGTGGCTGATGCAAACAGCATTGTGTTTTCAGGCCTGATACATATTGCCAAATTGCCTACCAAAGAAGCTACAAAGATTTACAGTTTCAGCCAGTATGTATATTTTTCAACAAAATCTCTAGCATCATGAATTTGTCTGAGTTTAATTGGGATTTTACTGTTTTAATTTGCATTTTCTTAATTATGAATGCAGTTGAGCATCTCACTCGCTTATATTTCATTAATATTTATTTTTCTGTTAATAGTAGGTTCACATTCTTTGTGAAACTCTCTATTAAGTTGTACTTTTTCTTATTCCTTATAAGATATGTGTTGCTAATATTTTCCCCTTGTATGCAAAGGTAATGCACCCAGGGAGAAGAGAGGGGAGGGAAAGGCACAGGTGTGCTCCTGAGAGGAAGAGAGCACACCCAGTTTTTAATTCTTAAAACCAGTTTTTCAGCTCATACAGACTAGATATAATTACAGATGGGAATAGGGAGAAGACAGGATCACAGTCTGATGGCAGGGAAAGCGAAAGAAAGCAGAGCGCTGGGAAGAAGGAGGAAGGAGAAAGTGACCTTCCAACACGAAGACCAAGAAGGAGAGGGGAAAATTTCCCACCCTTCTCCACCCCAAACAAACACATAATCTGAGGGCAATTCACTGTTCAATAGCTGTAGACAGTTATATTCACCCTATTTGATGATGAGGAACGTGGATACCTTGGGTGGATAAAGGATGTGCAAGGGAAACCTCACCACCTTAAATAAAAACAGCAAGAGTGAGGACTTGGCCACTGAGCACATGTTGTATTGTTTCCACTTTTCGGCTATTATGGATAAGGCTGCTATGACCATTGGTGTACAAGTTTTTGTGTGGATATATTTTCATATCTTTGGAGTGTATATCTAGGAATGGAATGACTGCATCGTGTGTTAACCATGTTTAATTTTTTGAGGAATCTCTAGACTGTTACCCAAAGAATATGCACCATTTTACATTCTCAACAGTAATGTATCAGAGTTTCAATATGTCCACACTTCACCACACTTGTTGTCTATCTTTCTGATTCCAGCCTTTGTTCTTAACATGACGTGGTATCTCATTTGCATTTCCCTGATGGTTAATGAGGTTGACCACCTTTTACATATGCATATTGGTCACATATCTTCTCTGGAGAAATGTCTGTTCAGATCCTTTGTCCATTTTTAAGTGGGCTATTTATCTTTTTATTGTTGAGTTGTAAGATTTAAAAAAAAATATTCTGGATATTAGTCCCTAGATGTGATTTGTAAGTATTTTATCACATTGTGTGGTTGTCTTTTCACATTCTTGATAGCGTCTTTTGAAGCATAAAAATTTTAATGTCAATAAAGTCAACATTTTTTTTGTTTTTCATGCTTCTAGTATCATATCTAAGAAACCATTGCCTAACCCAAAGTCATGAAGATTTACACTTGCTTACTTCTAAGAGTTTTAGGTCTTTGATCCATTTTGAGTCTGTTTTTATGTAAAGAAAATGGAGTTCTGAGAGGAGGAAAGATCAGCTGGAGGGGGGCCAACACCATTCTTTTGTATGTTGGGCTAATTGTCCTCACATCATTTGTTGAAAACACTCCTCTCCCCCCCATTGAATTGTCTTACCACCCTTGTGGAAAGTCAGTTGAACCATATTTTTCTTAAACTCTTTTCAATGTCTCTATTTAAAAGTGCAATGTTCCCTAATAATCTTGATTGATATCGTAACTGGTACCAGAAGTGGTCCCAGGAAGATTTTTCAAAATGGGATTCTGGGATTAAGTATATATTTGAGGAGCAGTGGCTAACCCCCTTTCTGGAGAGAAGTGAGCACTGATAATCTGCAGAATATAGTGGCAACATAATTACCCAAATATCAGTAGTGGCATGGGTTGATGTGCAGGTTAAAGGCACTGAGAGATCAAACTACTGTGGCATTTAGTTGTGCTGACAATGGAAATTATAAATATTTCAGGGCCAGCTGGCAAAGGGTAAAAGACAAGTTACATGTTTGATTCAGAAACTTAGGGAATTATCAGAAAGCCTTCAAGGTAGCTTTGAAGGTGCAGAGCCAATAGAGCTAAACATCAAGTACAGGGGTTAAATTTAATGATTGTAGAGTTTGAACAAACTGATACTCAATCCTTACAGGATCTCTTTTGTAAAAGAAAAGGAACTTGTGGGTAAGAGATAGACTCTGAAGCATAGGATCAGCTCATTTTGGCAGACATGAATGAGGTCAGGTCTTCAAAATTCTGAATAACTACCCACACCCACTCCAAAACCTTTTTCCTAACACAGGAAGATCCTTTTTAGTTGTTTGAAAAAGCAGTCTTCACCTGTATAAAATAGTTTTAATGACTGTACCTTCTGCAGTAGCCTCCCAAGGTTATGACAATTCTCTAAGCCTCCTCTACCATCCTTCACTCTTTCCAGTTCCACAGTGAAAGTTAGATCCAACATAAATGTCTTAGTTTGCTCAAGCTACTGTAACAAAGTAACAGACTGGGTGGCATAAACAATAGAATTTATAGTCTCACAGTTCTGGAGGCTAGAAGTCCAAGATCAAGATAGTGGCAGGGTTGGTTCCTTCTGAGGACTGTAAGAGAGAATCTCTTCCATGCCTCTCGCCTCAACTTCTGGTAGTTTTCTGCAGTCTTTGGTGTCCCTTGACCTGTAGAAATATAGCCCTGATTTCTACCTTCATGTTAACATGGTGTCTCCCTGTGTGCCTATTCTCATTTAATGAGAACATCAAGCAAATTATACCAAAGCCTACTCTAATGACCTTATTTTGCCTTGATTACCTCTATTAAGACTGTCTCTAAATAAGGTCACATTTTGAGGTAGCAAGGGTTAGGACTTCAAAATATGAAATTTTGAGGAGACACAATTCAACCTATAATGATAACTGGGGGAGAGAAATATAAGGCCTCACCCAGGAGGAGACTGTACATAAAAAAATGGAAGGATCCCAGCAATTTGTATTGTCTGAGGAACATGTATAAGATTGGATTCCAAAGGCATTAGACCGGTGATGATAAATGCAAGATTTGATTAGGTTGAAGTTATCAGTTGGGTGCACCTCCCTGGGAATCAGAATTTAGTGTGTTGACTGAAGCATGAATATTCTCCTGGGTTGGCTAATTGAATATTAGGCCCAGTTCATTGCCCATTAATTTGAGATGACTGAACTTTCCTGACTCAGCACAAAGGAAGGAGTCTAAAGACTCAGAGAGGCAACATTCAAGCATGGTGGCATGAATCTGAACCACACACCTTCCTAGGAGAGCCTGGAGAACAATCTCTACACTAACACATTACGCATTAGGAAGGCAGACATTAGCGTCCTTTTAAAAATCTAAAAAGGAAGCTAGAGATGACAGTGTAGGATGTTGCTGAGAAATTGAGTCCTCTCATCTCAAATGGAATAAATAAAGGGATTCAGGAGTAGAAGAGGCACAGCAATCATTAGACTTCAGTGACAAGGTGAGTACAATTACCAGAAAAACCCACAGGGATGAAATAGTAATTAGAATGTGTGGCCTGTAGAAATATGTGGCAATGCCTAACTGGTCACAAAACCTTAGAAACTGAAAATACAAGGGCAGTCTACCAAAGTGTGTCTTGGCGTATTCAGACAATGATTCCAGGTCTGGTGGGCAGAAACCTGACGTAAATCACTGTAGTTGGAATTCACAGCCTCTAATGCAATTTCTAGAACTAAACTAGTTCACAGACATGGAGCCACGAAGGACACTGAAATGTGATGGCCACAGGTGTGTTTTGTGAATCTTCAGTAAAATTTTTCCCAGAGACAAGTCAGGCCACTTACCAGTATGACTGTAAATTGGGAAAAGGTAAATATCTTTTGGCATTTCTTAATATTGGCTTTGAACTGAAGGTCATCCCAAGAGACATTAAATAAAATAGGATAAAGCAAAACCAAACCAAAGCAAATAAACAAATCCAGCATAGCCTACCGAGGAGTTCACGGAGGTCAGGTGGTAAACAGGATCTTTACCAGAGTCAGATTCACAGCAGGTCCAATGGCCTGCTGAGGCCATTCTACAGTTACTTCTTTAGTCTCAGGATGTATGGTGAGAAAAGGAATATTTCAGAACTGTTCCTTGATTGATAAAGTGAGGGCTATTATAGTAAGAAAGATCGAGTGGAAGCTATTGAAACTTTCTCTCCAGCCCACCGGCATTGTGTTCCAAAAGTAATTCTGCTTCCCTGGGAAATTTCTAAAGATTTGTGCTACCACCATAAACTTGAAAGATGCAGAGTATTGATTCCTACCACAATCCCACTTAATTCTCTGGCTGGTGCAAAAGCCAAGTGTGTTTCAGGGAATGACTGTAGATTACCAGAAATTTAATCAATGAGTGAAGCCAGTCACGGCTGCAGTTCTGGATGTGGTATATTTGTGGAGCAAATATCAATCAACATGGTCTCTGCCTCTTGGTATGAACTAATGACCTAGAAAATAATCAATCTTTCTCTCTCCCTTTCTCTCTCCAAGTACTTTTAGCAAATATAATCAGGCGCATGTTGCTGTCACATGTTAGGGATAGCAATAGACCTTACATCTTACATCTGGGCCATGTCTCTCTCTTTTCCTCCTGCTCCATTTATATTCTTTGTTCTTCTTGACCTTGCTCCATCTCTGGAAGACTGACTTTTATGATATAGACGCAATCTTGCCAGAGAATGGTAAGTAAACCCCATGCAACTCAAGACCTGCCTCCTTAGTGGTCTAAGGACATGTTGGGATATCCCTTCTAAAATGAAGAAGTTGCTGCATGTTGCTTTGTCCCCCAGGAAGAGAGAGGCAGCATGTTTAGAGGACCCCTTTGAATGGATAACCTACACTACTGAGGTGCTGCTCCTTCCCATGTACTGAGTAACCCATATGACTTCTAATTTTGAGTAAAGCCCAGAGTTAGAAGTTTCTGAGCAAGTCTGAGGGATAGTGCAAATGTCCCTGTCACTTGTGCGGGTTGCAGTAGTCCCAATGGTGTTGGAGTGTCTGTGGGAGACAGAGGCTGAATTCAACCTGGAAGCCTCAATAGAAGAGTCACATTGGAGACTCTTGGAGTGTTGGAAGAAGGCCATATCTTCTTCTTCTGACAACTATGCTCCATTTGAAAAGTAGCTCCTTCTGGGACCCAGTAGAAACTGAGCTCCTAGCTGTGGAACATCCAAGTATTTAGTTCACCGAATCTGCCAATCATGAACTGTTATGATGATCAGGTTAGCACGTGACATGGGTCCAGCAGCACTGTATTATCGAATGGCAATATTACGGCATGTATAAAACACTGGGTCCATGTAAGTTCAAGAGGCACCATCAAACTGCATAAGTGAGTGAGTGAGAGCTCCTGAGTAAATGCACGTATTATTTTGCTGCTTTCTCTTCATCTCACAAGGGTTTACATGGAGTTTTCTACACCCAGGGTAGAAAAAATGCTGGCCTGACACAAGGAAAAAAAAGGAGGCCATTACTCTATAGCCCCACTTGGGGGTAATTCTGAGAGTGGTTGAAGGACACCCTCCCAAGGGCAGAAGTCTGAAAGATCTATTTGGTTGTGTCCTTCATAAGGAAAGAGAAGTAACCTGAGATATATATCTAAACTGATTCATGGGTAGCGGCTAATGGTTCACTAGTTATGCGGAGACTTGATAAGAAGAGAATTAGAAGATGAACAGAGAGAGGATAAGGGGGAAAGAGGTGAGGATGGACTTCTCAGAATGGGTACAGTGTGAAGATATTACTGGCTCATGTAAGTGCCACCAGAGGGCATCTGCTCTGAGGGAGAAGGCTCAGTAATCAGGTAGACAGGCACTGAAATGAGTTAAGACTTTCATGCCACTGGAATTGAGGTGAGTGTATTTTGCATATGAGACAGACATGAATTTTGGTGTCCAAAAGACATAATGTAATAGACTGAATAGTGTTCCACTAAAACCCCATGTCAACCCCTGTACCTTCAGAATGTGACTATATTTGGAGATAGGCCCTTTAAAGAGGTAATTAAGTTAAAATGAGGATGTTGGGGTGGGCCCTCATCCAATATGACTGGCCATCTTATCAGAAGAGGAGATTAAGTCACACACAAAGATCCTAGGTCACTGTGATCCTAGATCACTGTGACACAGTGAAAAGGCCACATAAGGACACAGCAACAATGTAGCCATATTCAAGCGAAGAAGAGATGCCTCAGGAGAAACCAAACTTGCCAAAGATCTTGATCTTGGACTTCTAGCCTTTAGAACTGTGAGAAATAAATGTCAGTGTTTCCAGCCACCCAGTCTGTGGTATTGTGTTGGCAGTGCTAGCAAACTAACATACCTGGGCCTGAAGACCTCATCTTCCCTTCGCCTGGCTGAGGCTGCAACTACCACCACTAAGAGCAGTATGAGCCCATAATGAGCCCAAATGTGGTACCATTCCATGGGAAATCAGCCAACCCTGTGGCAGATTGATTACATTGAGTCCCTCCCATCATAGGGACCTGTCCACATAGGCATAGGCATACATTTCAGGTACAATTTTATTTGCCCTGGTAAAGCTACTTCTGCCAGTGTGTATGTATGGTAGCCACACACAGACTGCACCCAGAGGATTCACCTTGCAGTGAAAGAATTGTGCTCATGCCCATAATATTCACCCATCTTAATCTATGTCCCATCGCCCAGAAGCAGCTGGGACACCATGCTACAGGATACAGTATGTACCTTAAACCAGTAGCTAAAAAATGTTTCTGTGAAGGAATGAGTTAAGAGCAGGCCTGTGACTAATTTCCTCTTTACTAGGGACATGAAAGAAATGATTGACATTAACCATCCTGCCTTGTAAACATGCTAATGTCATTTATATTAATGTCATTGGTATGTTTACAGTGGAAATACATAGCAAATTCTTTACTTAAAAATTTTTTTTAGCCTGGCTGGTGTGGCTCATTGGATTGAGCATCGGACTAGGAACTGAAAGGTCTCTCGTTCAATTCCTGGCCAAAGCACATACCTGGGTTGTGGGCCAGGTCCCCAGTTGGGGGCATGCAAGAAACAACCAGTTGATGTTTCTCTCACACATTGATGTTTCTCTCCCTCTTTCTCTCCCTCCCCTCTCTCTAAAAATAAATAAATAAAATTTAAAAAGAAAGAAAGAAATTTGCTAAATGTTTATATTAAAAATTTTTTTTTAGCAGGACATACCTTGTCTGTCTAGATTTCCTACTGCAAATAAATCGGGTTTGTAGCTCTGACCAGGTAGCTCAGTTGGTTGGAGCGTCGTCCCAATGCACCATGGTTGCAGGTTCGATCCCTGGTCAGGGCACATACAAGAGTCAACCAATGAAAGCATAAATAAGTGGAACAACAAGTTGATGTTTCACTCTCTCTAAAATCAATGAAATAAATAAATAACATCTTTAAAAAAATAAATCTGGGGTTTGTGGACTGGTGGACACAGCTGGCTGAGTAGTAAGGGTCAGTCATGCACACCTTTCTATCTATCAGATGATTTTCTCTGAGAATACATTGTTAAGTGCTCACCTGTTACTCCAAAGCCAAAATGCATCCCCAGTGTGGGAGTACGGCAAAATAAGGAAAATGTGCCTGACAGATTTAGCTTTTCCAGGAACAAATGCTACATGTGTGACCACATCCTGCATTTGTCAATTGAATCACTGGTAAAATTTGGTGTTGATCAGACCTGCGATTCATGTGAGTCTATTTTGACAATCCAGGTATGTGTGGTGTATCAGGTTCTTCTCTTCTACAACTGTGATGAGCAAATCTGGGAGTGACTCTCACGATTCTGTTGAGATTCCACCCAAACACTCAGTGAAGGATGTCTTGCTTCCTATCTGCAGTTCTTGGGGGTTAGTGGATTTAGAGGTCCCTGCACCCAGAAGAGGAATGTTTTCCAGGAACTAGAGTCCAGGTATATCGGAAGCTGAGACTCCCCCCTGATTGATCAACCCTGATTCCCAGGGAAAACTGGAAGTGGAAGTGTGGAAGACTGTGTCCAGAACCCAGGACTCAAGTGAAGCCTTTCAGTACTGCCTCACCCAATACTAGTGTTCAATGGGAAACCTTGGCAACTTGGTAAAGATAGAACCATTAAAGGTTGGGTCACCCACCAGATAAAAGACTCTGTCTAAAAAGGGGCTGGCAGAGCTAAGGAGGCTGTAAAATGAGTGGTGGGAGAAAGAGAATATGATTATCAACTTAGCTTTATAACTAAACACAGCAGTGGAGAAATTAGTCAACACATTTTATGTTAGTGATTTTCCTCCCTTCTTTGTTTTCCCCAAACAACTTGTATAACAAACTTGAGGAGGCAGCTCTCTCTATAGAGCATGCCTGCCCATGCCTTTCCCCTGCCCTCCCCCAGCTCCAAGGGCCCTTCTCTTGCCTCTGTAACTTTTCCTGAGCCCATTTCTTCTACGGCTCACTCCTACCTGTGACTTTCTAAATAAACTTTCTCTTATTAATTTAAAAAAAAAAGAGCAACCTCTGGAATGGCTGGTGTTTGCGGTTTCAGGCTAGGAGTATGACGGAACTACTATCGTTCCCTGAAAATGTGGTTGATGGGACTTTGTGTGTCTCTGGTGCTGAGGAACAAATTTCTCATTTTGTCCAAGGACAAAACGTGTAACGTGGGGTAAAAAGTGTGGAAAATGTGCTGTGTGGTTTCTGTTTGCCCCGTGTGTTAGGTGGTCGGTGATGCAGGCGGTGAACGAATTCACAAAGAGAAGAAAGTGCGGAGAGTAAAGGCTTTATTTTTACTTTCCCCAGGGAGGGCCAGGGCCAGGTGTGGACATGTGTGCCAGCACCAGCACTGAGGGGTGGGGGCTGCGTTTTTATTGGGCAATGGGGTGATGGTACAGCAGGATGTTTCAGTTAGGCTGCAACTTGTCTTGAGGTTATCTTTGGGTGCAGGGTCCAATGGATGGTCCTGTTTTGCAAGTTCCCGGAGCCTCTGCACCTTCAGGGCACTTCCAGTAATTTTCTAGTCCTGAGGATAAGGCCTCATAAAACAATTAGGGTCAGTCATGCTTCATCGGGTCCAGCTAGCTGTGGGAAAGAGGGCCTGAGAAAGTGGCTTTTGTCCTATTACTCTGGGTCGCGACTCTCTGTCCTCTTCCACCCTGTGCTAGATCTATGGGATTGGATCATTATGGACTACATCAGCAGGCTTGGCTTCTGTATTAGTTCTGTACTTCCACTTGAACAAAGTACCACAAATTCAGTGGCTTAAAACAACACAAATTTGTATCTTACAGTCTGGAGGTCAGAAGTCTAACATGGTCTCACTAGGCTAAATCAGTGTGTTGGCATGGCTCATTCCTTCTGGAGGTTCAGGTAGAGAATCTGTTTCTTTGTCTTTTCTAAAGCCATCTGCATTCCTTGGTTTACAGCTCCTGCCTCCGTCTTCAAACTCAGCAATGTATCATCTTCATATCTCTCTCTGACACTTCTGCCTCCCTCCTTCATGTACAAGGACCTTGATGATTGCAGCGGGTCCACACGGGTATTCCCCATCTCAAGAATCTTCATCACACCTGTAAAGTCTCTTGCTATATAAAGTCACACACTCACAAATTTCAGAGATTAAAACAGGGACATCTTGGAGGGTTACTATTCTGCCTAACATTGTTTCTCAGCTGGCTAGAGATTACAAAGCATGAGGAGAGAAAGTCTAAGGTATTTATTCCTCTGGCTCCCTACCTGCTGGTCACTACCACCCATTCTGAAGGCCATGCCTTGTATTGGGCAGCCCTCTCTTCCCCCGAGCTGTGTTCTTTGGGTTCTAATAACTCTTTCCTCCCCTTGCCCTTTAGGGCCCAAGGGTAATGACTTCTCCAGGCTCTTCCTAGCCCTGAGAAGCTTCGTCATCTGTTCCTGGTCTATCTTCAGCCTGCCCATATCATTATAAATAGTGCCTTTTTGCTCCTCAGTTACCCTATTGTTTTGGAAGGAACTGGACTGAGAACACCAAGGCAATGTTAAAATTATGGTGATGGTGATGATGATTTACCTTTATTATTTTTTTAAAACATACAATATGAATCCACCCTCAACAAATTGTTAAGTATACAACATGATATTGTTAACTATAAGCACAATTGTGTATAGCAGACATCTAGAACATTTTCATCTTGCACAACTGAAATTGATCTTTTTTTTTAACTCCGTAAACTTGAACTTGAATATTTATGGTCCTATGGGAGTGGGATGATTTGACAGAAACCAGTGGTGTGCTAGTAATTGCCTCTCCAACAGAGCAAAGAATTTTGTTTTTAGTGTTTGCTGATTTCCATGGTGTAAATACTCTACTGTGGCCAATTTTAAGTTATTAATGGTATTGAGAACTGGCATGCAAAATTCCTGGATATTTGGTTCTCCTGAGCTGGTCAGAGCCAGCTCCAGCACACTACTGACAGAAACTGAGGGCGTGATGATCTAATTTTAGATTAAAAAAATATTTCTCTCTCCCTGTGCAGAATAATTAATCTAGATTCTGCATGTCTTCCTTTAGAATACCTAGTTTGGCATCCCCGTTTCCAGCACTACTTACCCCAGCCAACTCACTAACTATTCAAAAGTCATGTTATACTTAAATATTCCAACCATTCCACTTCCTCTTTTTGAAGTCAGGATGGTACTTTCTTCTTCATTAATAAGAAATGATTTTTTTACAGCTTTTAAAACCACCTCTCATTATTCTCTATATCCTTCCTGCTTCCAGTTGGTTGAAAGCACTCCTAATGAACATGTTTCCTTCCCAGCGCCTTATCTGCCATAAGCAGTACTCTCTTCTTCTCCCCTCCCATTTATCCCCTCCCTTGGAGTCTTCTTTTGCTCGAAGACCCAAAGGCTGATAAAGAGCCCCTTTTAACAGTAGGTTAAGTCCTGAACTGACTGAGGACTTTGTGGAGAATTTCAGGCATAACCCCCGTGAAAACAGACATCTTTAATGCAGCATCACCGTGTGCTGTACCCTGTGACTACACTGCCAGTCCAGGTCCCAGGCCTAAAAGGAGATATTAAATGTCTAAAAGGATGTATTTATTTGATGCTTAGTTCTACCCACAAGAGAAAAGCAAATCAAACTTAAAATTATTTAAAGCTTTTTACCTGTTGGTTTGGAAAATGTGAGGTGAGAGTATAGAGAACAGGCAGTTCCCCACATAGTTGATCAGAATATAAATTGATAACTTCCACAGGGACAAATTGGCAATAGCTCCTAAAATTGAAAATGCACAAATCCTTTGAAATTCTACTTCTAAGAATTTACTTTATATATATGCTCCCAATAGTGCAAGCTGATCTGTTAACAAGGATGTTTATTGCAGCACTATTTATAATAGCGAAAAGAATGGAAATAAAATATTCTTCAGTAGGAGACTAGGTAAATAAATTATGATACCTATGCACAATGGAATATTATGCACCTATTGAAAAGAGTAAAGCTTCTTATACGTATTTATTTGAATATGTCTTATGTATGATGTGGCTGTGAATCAGAAAAGCTACGGGCAACCTCCAAAATGCGCATAATGAAATAACACAAAAGATCAGATTGTCAAATCAAACTCACCAAACCAGAGACTTACCTAGTAAACAGTTTTAGTCATGAAAGTTCCATTTTATACTCAGATAGTTTTTCGGCTTACATGACATTTTTCAGAAAGATTTTTCCTATAAATTCAGAGTTTCCAGGTGTAGTTACAATAAGCAGTCCTAGAGAACTAGGTACTCTGACAAAAACACTTCATAAATAAGGACTCTTCAGCTAGCAAATATCATTAGTTTCTTTGCCAGGAAGCCTATTTATTAGAATGTTCACCAAAAAATTAGACCAGATTGCCTCCCTTCTTTCTCTCTCAGAAGTCTTTCCCAGTAACAACAAAGAATCCATTGCAGACCTGCTGGACCATAACCCTTTCTTTCCCATTCGTCATTTTAAATATAAATAAAAACTGGTTGGTTCTGAGAATATAAAATGGCGGAGGTTTAATTAAGTTAGGAGGTCTTTAAAATTCAACAAAAAAGACATTTATGTGTCTTAGGATACAATCAAATTTAAAGGTCTTTAGAATTAGAAGGAAATATGTTGAACATATTTTTAAATATACTTGGATAGAGTTATAATGCAATCCACATTTAAGGGATGTATAAACTACTCTGCATATCCAAAAAGTCTTCTCTTCCTTCACCTTCCAAAGTCCACCCAACAACTTTTCTTTCAATATATTTGTAGACCTCTTCTAAAGTTTTACTTTTATTTCTCAATGCATCCTTTATAAAAGAAGCATGTTTCAATATTAAGTTCAACTATACAAAATTCCTGATACTTGATTGTGTTTGGCCTACAAAAACAACAATTTCACATGCTTAAGCCTAATACTACATGGGCACTATCTTATTTCATCTCTAAATGTAAGTCAGGCAAAATATATAACAAGCCAAATAGATAGAAAAATATAATATATAATAAGGCAAGATTGTGAAGAAGAAGAAGCCTTGGTTGTAAGTT
>VMDR010028043.1:0-13322 GCA_007922815.1 Macrotus californicus
CAAAACATTTGATAGTTTGCCTACTTCTGCTAGAATAATGAAATACCTGAAATACAGTAAGTGAAATCTGCATTTTTATTATGTTTATGGCAACTTTTTCATTGCATGGCACACCTAAACTAATTACTAAAATTCTGTGGCACACCAAAAAATATATTTTTTGCAGATCTGACAAAAACAATAGGTATAATTTTGATTCAGTCACACCAGATGGCTATTGTTGTCCTGGCTGTTGTTATTTTTCACTCGACAATCTAAGGGAAAAGAGGTCAGTGCTCCTGACTAAATAGTCAGGTATTGCTGTTTTAAAAATTCTTGCATACCAGTTGAAAATCATGGCTCTGGGGATATGACAATGAGTTTATATTCTAGGTGGCATGGGGAAGAAGAGCAAGTTGAAGGGGGGAAACAAAGACAAGAAAGAAGAAAATTAATGCACAAGACAATTTCAGAAAATAAGGGCGATGTGATAGGAGTGACTGCTGGTGGCTACTTTAGATATGGGGGCCAGAAAAAGCCACTCTGTGAAAGTCATGTTTAAACTAAGATCCTAGATTAAGAGAAAAGAAAGCCTTGTGGAGAGTTAGAAAAGAAACATTCCTGGCAAAAGGCAGAGCAAGTGTAAAGGTCCTGGGGCAGGAATAAAGCTTAGCCTGTTGGAGGGTGGTGCTGACTCACAGAAAGGAACACTTAGTTCCCACTGAGGAGAAGGCGAATGTCAAGGAAAGTTCCCCAGGTTGGCCTTGGCTGTAGCCAAGCCCTCCTCCTCTCTAGGGCACAGGAATTCCCATCAGAGAAAGAGCACAGCAACAAAATCCTCTCTCCACCCACTCCACCTCACACCTAGCTCAGTGACACCACTATCTGTGCCTCACTCTCAGCGTACCTTCCTTCCCTGAGCCACAATCACATGGGACTTGGAGGGGGAAAAAAAAGAACAGAGGAAGTCCCCCGCCCCTTCTTCTGTATTAAAAGAAATACTTTCCAGTAGCACTGCCACCTAAAAAGCAGCTGTCATGAATAAGACCCAGCCTGTTCCCACACCAAAAGCTAACTAAAACACAGTCCTTAATCAAAGTTTGCCAGGTACATCAATTCAAAAGGTCAACTACGTCTTAACCAGTCACAGGCCAAACTAGTGCAGCAGAGAAACAGCCCCCAGAACCTCAACCCTGCAGTGAGCAGCAGGGCAAGACAGCCTGATGCAGCCTATCCCCCTTCCTCCAAACCCGAAGTCAGTCCTAGTGACGTGTGAGCAGCTACCCTTCAGTGGCTTCACGATACATACCAAGAAGACAATGACATCCTTAATCTTTTGGTTTAGTTGCCATTATTTAAACATTAGGACACGTAGAAACACACCAATTCACTGACTCCGGAAGCAATACACCTAATTTTCAGGGAATGATGATGACATTATACAGTCCAGGATTCTTTGATCATTAAAAGAAAATGCAACATTGTCCTCTGCTCAAACCAAAAACAGTTCTTTTCCTTTGGAAAAAAAAATGAGTCTTTTCCAAGTGAAAGTGTTTGTCTTTATTTTAACAAAGATCTATCCTTTCTCTCCCTTCAAAGATTTACTGCACTCAATAATTGTCAAATTATTACTTGGTGATCTGCTTCTAATGAGTTCTACTTGGTTAAAAAATAAGTCAAATGTGGAATAATAATTTCTCATTGGTTTTCTATCACCCCTCTGCTGACTGCCACGGTCTCCCATCTAATAATGAAGCGACATTTTCTGGTGATTTCCCTCTTGTATGTTTTTCTCAGTTAGGCATTCAGTGGTCCCCATAGCTCTGGGACAAGCACATCACTTTTTCCCACTGCAGTCCCTACCTGCAATTTTTGTCTGAATATCAGATTAGACTGAATGTGGGCTTTCAACGTAATCCAATTCTGTCTTCCATGAGATCTCTGTTTTTAAAATCAGCCTACTTATATAGACTTATTGTTCTAATGGGCCAAACTGGGATTGGAGTTGATAATACTGGTTTGGAGTAAAGATTCTCTCCATGCTGTAGTGGTGTAAATATTTCTCACTGTAAGATTAAAGCTACTTAAATGTATTACCTTTTCCCCTATCAGTAATAACATCTGTATTTAGAAGTGTCCTAATAAGTAAAGTAAGACTGATTAGACAAAAACTCAAGGCAAAGCTGCTGTGAAAGGCTAGTGGTGAGGAACCTGAACTCTTGCTTCTTTAGAAACGCAGACCTTCCTTAGAAAAGCTCCCCACCCGCATCAAGTGGCCACCACTGGCCGGGGCCCCAGCACTGAGCAACACATAGCAAGAGCCAGCCCTTCTTTCACTGTAGGTCAAGAAGCTGACATTCTAGGAAGAGTTGACATGCTCTACTACTTTTTGCTTTTTGAATTTCTCAGCAGTTATGGCCCTAAGAAGAATGAGGCAAGGCAGAGTGTGACACAGCCACCAAGGAGCCCCTCTCTAGTTGGAGTGACATACAGTCAATGGCCCATGTCCACAGAGAGCACTGTTTTCCAAGCTAAAATGCAATAATCAAAAACTAAATGATATTGTATTTTACACTCAATTAAGAAATGAGCCTTGAGAGATTATCTTTCAGATTTTTAAAAGCAGACTTAGAGAAAATGGGAGTCATGAGGAGTTTATGTGAATCTCTGATAAAAATTCATGAACGTGATTCACCCATTTAAGTATTTCAGTTATTAGACACCTGCTACACCAGGTACCCTGTTAACGCCAGAGTAACAAAGGTGAGACATGATCCCTGCCCTTCAGGAGACCTCATCCTCAGAGATGACTGAAATTACAGCATAACTCATAATGCAGAATGGTAAGGGCTAATGTAGAGACAGAAACCAATCGTGGAAGAACCAGCAATCATAGAATGGCCTTTGGCTGGTCCTTAGGAGACAAACGTGATTTCTAAGAACTGGAATGCTATTATTGAACATTAATTTGGAACAGAAATTCTTCCAGAAAAACAATCCTCATTCTGCCTTTGTTCAGACACTCTTGGGATCACATTAGTATATATTTACAGAAAACAGAAATATGTCTCTCTGTGTCTGGTTCAAGCAAAATGAGCATCAAAAAACCAGCTCTTTGGCCAGGTAAAACTATGAATTTAATAGAACTACCAAGTAAGCTTTTACGCTTTCCTTGAAGACTCATGGCAAATAGACCTATTCTCCATTCCACAGATGGGGTAAAGGGCTGGTGTCAAAGAGCCTCACTGAGTCTTCTCTGTTCCCATCACACCTTCTCACCTCAGAAGTCACTTGCCACTCAGGCAAGTGTTTGCCTTTCCACTTGCTCAATTCTGTCCCCTGTTGTCTAGCTGGGAAAAATGAGAACCTTGTCATCTGTCTCACCCTCACTGGGAAACTATATGTGATCCAGATTATGCAAAAAGTGATTCCTTCAGACAGCTTCTTGCTGACTTGAAAGCCTAGTCTGCAGGTATTCTTTACAGAAGGCTCAGCTCTAAACCCTGGGATAAATAATGATTACAGAGGCCATGCCCCTGAAAGTGAGCTATGCATGTGAAGACTCCTGGGGTTAGAAAACAAAGGCTGTGACAAACATCTTACCAACGACTCAGCACTTCTCAGGAAAATGGTGAGGGGTGTGACAGAGGGACCTGCCACATACCAGTGGAAATCTGATGGCATTCAAAACACACTTGTTGAGGACAACTGTAACTGAACAACAAATAATAATAAAAAAAATGTTGTTGGATGACTAACATAAATGACCATGTATATGCAAAGGCAGTTAACCAAACTTTGGCAAATACTAATCTTCAGTCACCTGTTTTAATGATTCTCTAAACGTTTCAAAGAAAATAAAATTCAAGAAACACGTGTCCCTCATGCAGCCCTCTCTCTGGCTCTGAGACACAGCCCTACTGTGAGGAGGCGGATCTGCCTGGAAGATAAAGTGGGCAATGATGGTAAAGAGCAAGAGAGCCCCCAAACCCTGCAGGGGCTCTGACACACCATGGTCTTCAGAATTTCTCCACAACACATCCCAGGCTCAGACACAGAGCTTCCCTTGCAGACTGACAGTAATCAAGAATGGCGGGAAACAAATTCATCTGGGCCACCCTAATTAGGAATCAATAATAGATGAATAGGAAGTAGGCCAAAGTTGACATCTTTCAGATACTTGTGTCAAATGGTTTGTTTAAGGATGTAACAGCACTGAGGTTAGCATGTGGGTACAACATAGGTGACCTGCTAAGGACATTGGGGTACAGGTGTACCCGCTTTTCAAGTTTGCATTATGCCACTTGGCTTTACAAAAGAGCTACATCACTACATATTTTTGCTAACTGAAAGAAATCTGGAGAGGACTTTCACTTTTACAAAGAAAGGTGAAAAGTGAAAGCAGCATTTATCATTTATTGTGCAGCAGCTGTTACAGAGGCAGCGGCACCCCAAGCATCGAGAGCAGCCCCGCTGCACTGCTTACCTGGGAACCACCCTTAGCACCTCAGTATCCAGTCCCAGAGCTCTGAGCTATGTCATTGAGTGTCTCAGCTTTACCTTCATTCATTTTGTGCATCTGTTAGCAAGATGAGTCCCACAGTATCAGAAATGCCTATAACAGCTCATAAGGGTGTTACACTTAGTGTAAAACTGAATGTAATTAAGTATATTTTGTGTGACTTGGTAGGTTATTTTTTGGATCTGGGAAGGCTCAAAAACCTCTTCCATATAAATTAATGGTTACTGTTTCTTCACTTTATCCCATTTCAGCTTACAGAAGGTTTCACAGGGATGCCCTACTTTCAGATAGTGAGGGAAGCCTAGATTTTAGGCACTTTTAATTCCCAATTATGTATTGTATAAATAACAAACTAATTTCAAGCCTTTAGGGCAGTGACTATGTCTTTGCATTTGCATATCACCCAGAGGGTCTTGTACCACATTCCAAATAAAATGATCCTTATCAAAATATGTCAATCACCCTAGCCAGATGGCTCAGTTGGTTAGAGCATTGTCCCGATACACCAAGGTTGTGAGTTCAATCCCTAGTCAGGGCACATACAAGAATCACCCAATGAATACATAAATGAGTGGAACAACAAATTTATCTCTCTCTCTCTCTTCACCTTCCCTCCCTCCTCCTTATCTCCAAAACCAATAAATCAATAAAATAAATTATATCAATCATATTTCAGTTGAAACAGAAAAATCTTAAAGGAGGAAGGAGAGGAACATGAATAGTGGACAACAAGGGCCTCACTGAAGTACAAATTATTCCCCTTTCCCAAATTAGCTTCTTTGAGATTCTCCTGCCATCCCCAAATGGATCTGCCTGCCCAATGCTGAGAAAGAAAAAAGTCTTAAAGACACTGCCCCAGGAAGTCCATGGCAGAGCTAGTAGTATGTGTGGCCCCTTCTCATCCCAAACCAGCTGTCCATGTGGGAAAACCCCTGAGAAAACCACGGTGCAAACACATGTGCACACACACAACAACAAAAACCTGGTCTTCCCTACCATTAGCTCATGAAAACATCCAATTCTCCCACTTGAGCAATATGAATACTGGTAAGGAAAAGGGTAAGAACCTCTAGATGCAGCCTCAGTTAATTCCTCCAAATAAAATTATACTTGGAAAGATGAAAGTAGAGACATGACAGAGGGCATTTGTTGAAGTGACCAATAATATTTTCAAATAAGCTCTTATTTCTCCCAGTTTCAGAAAAGGTTTGCTTTCTTGCGTATTTTTATTTCACTTAGGAGGCCATGCTGTAGGAGCAAGCTATATAGCTATATGGCAAGCTGTAGCAAGCCAGTCCAGATCGGGGATCAGAACAACTCTGGATTTCAGTCCTGGCTCTGCCACTTTCAAGGTGACCTTGAGCAATTACTCAGGCTTCATATGCCTCATCTGTAAAATGGGAAAAAAAAGAGTGCCAACCTGAAGGGCCTGCCAAGAATTAATGAAGTAATGCATTTAAAAGTACTAAAGCTATTCATTTAGGATCTTATTGCTGCTAACATTCATGGATCTAAACCTTTTTATTCAACTGTTTCCATCTTCTTAAGTAAAATATTTGTTTCTTTTTAATTCCCTTAAAGGTGAGAGAAAAGCTAAACTTTGGGGAAAGTATGTGTACTCATAGGCATCTATGTCTTCTACAGCTTTAAAATAATATTTCAAACATCCAATAATGAAATAAACTGTCTTTCCACACAGTAGCCATGAAATATTTTTCACTCTTCCCAAGCACTTCTAAAAGCACTTTCTTGTATTTTTCCTTGCCATTATAAAGAAATTTTAAAAATCAAACTTCCAAGAGCCATTTGCTGAAACAGACAACAAAGCATTACTAACAAAATGATTTTATAACCTAAATCTTAATTATATGTGCAACTATATCAATTCAGTTTGGACAAATAGTCACCTGATCAAACACTGTATGATTGCCCTTGAGAAAAAACATCTCTGTGGTTTTTGATCCACAAGGAGGATCACTTTTGCAAAAATAATTGAGAGTGGCTATGATTCTCCCAGGGATTTCTCTTTTTTAAAAAAAGATACCTACCATGTCATCATCCTGGCTGCTCACTGGCCAGTGGCTCTGCCTATGATTTGAGCAGTTCCCCTACAGCATTTCACTGATGTCACGAAATCCCTCGTTTTGGTAATAGTTGCACTTCACATTTCTAAACTACATTGTATGTGCAAGTTAGTGTCAGATGTTTACAGCCTCCTAGTGAGAGACAAATGGACAGATGCCAGGCTAGGAAAGGAGAGAGATTTGAGTAGAGGTTACTTTGATAAATGGTCAGTTGATTAATAAATACAACTACTTGATTTTCTCTGCAGCCCCTGCACTGACTGAATTCCCTGAGAACGAGGCTTGGAGAACATAAAGTGAGGTGGTAAGTTGCCTCGTTTAGAGAACAGGATGCGTCAGTTAAGTTCAGTTTCTCTTCTTCTACTTCAGAACAGTCCTTCGCTTTCCAAGCACCCAAACCCTTACTTGGTTCCCTCCATCCTATGATGCCACCTTGAAAACACTCTCCTTGACCTGCCCTTCAATGTCTTGCTCTTCCTCTTTCCATGGTTTTCCAGTCCTGTCTATCAGTATTTCTAAGCTTTACTAAAAAGAATAGCTCCTTAGAATAAAAAACTCACCTGAACTATACTATTTATGATCGAAAAGGGGGTACATGTGCAGAAGTCCTTTTATATGACACAATTCCCTTTAACAGAGCCCTTGTCTCCTATCCAAAGGACTAACACCTGCAAGGCAGATTTGCCTTCTTGGTTTGGAATGTGCAGCTGGATGCCAGTCCTGGTTCCCTAGCTTACTATGTAACCTCAAGTAAATTCTCGAACCTTTTTGGGCATTAGTTTTCTTATTTGTAAAATGGGGGTGATAAGAGTGCTGCACTCCAGAGTCAGTAAGAGGATTAAGTGAGATAATATATAGTAAAGTGCTTAAAATGGGGCCTGGTACCCAGTAAGTACCAAGTGTTAATCCTTACTGGGGACTTCAAGCACCAATGCTCACAACATCAGGCTCCATACTAGTCTTGGGAGAGATAATACACATCTCCTGGGCCCTGAAACCTGAAAGTGGTCTGTATGGCAGGAACTTCAATGCCCTCCTCACATTCACAGGCTGTGTGATCTGGGGCAGGGGGAGGGGGAAGCTGGAGCAGACATCGAATGTTGCCTGTGCTTCTTGGCAGCTATACAACTCTAAGTATCTGGCATCTTTAGACTTCTTTCCTGCACTGTAAAAAATGGAGATAATACTTCCTAACTCACAGGGTTTTTGGAGTAAATGTATTAAGACACATTTGAGCCCTGGCTGGTGTGGCTCAGTTAGTTGGAGCATCGTCCCATAACCGAAAGGTCGAGGGTTCGATTCCCAGTCAGGGCATATACCTAGGATGCAGGTTCCATTCCTGATCTGGAAACCTACAGGAGGCAACCGATCGATGCTTCTCTCTTGCATGGCTATTTCTTTCTCTCCCTCCCTCTCTCTAAAGGCAATATAAAAACTGTCCCTGGGTGAGGGCAAAAGGAAAAAAAAAGACACATTACAAAAAGCATCTAAACCAGACTCGCACAGACACTCACAAATGTTCATTTCCCTTCTCTTTTTCATAAAAATAACCATAAATTCAATTTGCAAATACCTAGAAGAGAATGTGCCGTTTAAATAAATGTCACTCTGATTAATTTTAAATACTTCTATGTCCAAACTACAGGCTTTCAAAGACTGAGGATCAGTAATAGCTATAACTTCTCAAATTCATCAAAATTTATTATTTCATCCTGTACTGAAGTGGCTGACCAATGAACCAAGAAAATTATATTGTAATATCCTTTCTGGGAATGTGTTTTATATAGAACAGGAGGGAAAACACCAGTTGTTAAAAATAGGCAGGATGTGAAAATGAGAGACCAAGGAATAGATGGCAACAACTGTAGGACCAACACAGCGAGCTGCAATAATGGGAGAGGCAGACAGACAGAATGGTGTGGAAGGACCCACGTGAGGAGCCGGCTTCCTCCTCCCATGGTCCCTGCTTCCTTTGATGACAGACAGTCCACCGCAGGAGAGACCCAGCTCTCACTCACACACCTGAGTGAGTTACTGCGGAGACATAACAAATACTTCATAAGAACAGAGCAGTTGTCTTGTGGGTTTGACTGCTTGGCCACAGTCATGGCTTAATCTGCCTTGCATTCTATTTCCGGTGTCTTTTCATGAATGTGTGTGAATGGAGTGAAGGATTAATATAGATTCTTTCCCACTACTGCACACAAATAACCCAAAATCCTCAAAGATTAAGTCCTACCAACAGAGTGTCAGAGATGTCTTTCCATATCCCCTAAGCATTATATAAATGCAGGGAAATTAAAATGCTGTGGTTGGTACCCCCACAAAAGACCCCCACATAATTAATAGTTTCCCATTCTGATAATTATACACAGAAGGTGTTGCTTAGGTTTTTTTTCTATCTTCAGTCATATGTGAGGGCTATTCTGACTTACAAGTACTGAGAAGATAGATTTCACATATTTTTCTAATACACAATGACATATGTATGTGTGTATATATATATATATGTATATGTATGTATGTGTATACATATATCCTGACACTTTGTGGAAAAGTTAACAAGATCATAGTGTGCACATACAAAACACTCCTTGGTAGTGCAGTGTTTAGAAATGCTTTGATTATCACCAAGGTGATGCAGTAAAATGGGGATAATAAAATATAATTAAACATTAATTACAAAAACTATCAAAAATAATTGACTTGTACAAAGCACAGCACTCCTATTAAAAAGAAACTCATGGATAATAAAATATATACAGTATTCTGTCCTCCAGACATAATTACTTCAAGGCAGCAATTAAATTCATAGAAAACTCTTAAGTTTCTTCCGTGACACTTTACTACTGTGAACTCAAGACATTTTGACTGAGAATGGCTTCCAAAAATTTCTTATGATTGTTTAACATCTTAACGGGAAACAGTGCCATAAACTCAAAGATGTGTGTGTTATAAACAAACAGAAATGAATTTTAACACAGTTAGGACTCTGCCGCACCTGTTGTATTTCTGATGCCCACAGGACACACTTTTTCTCCCATTAGAAATGTCTAATGCTCTTAAAGCCAAGGCCAAGCACAGTTTAATATGAAGGGGAAAAATTTGTTTTAATGCAAAAATAATATCCTGCAGAAAGACTGGCGGAACATATCTTCACTAATAATTATCATGCCAAATTTTTTACACCACTGTGTTTCCCCATTTAAGGAAGTAGGACACCATTTCCTAAAGCCGTTCAATGTTCTTAAGGGAAGCATTAAGTTTTTAAATAGGTATAAAAATCTCTCCTTTTGGCCTTTTTACAGCATAGTCAGAGTCCAGAGAATTCTCCACATGCAGGCAGCTATAAACATAAACAAACTTCTCTACACTGTTGTGGGGTTGGGGGAGGAGGTTAGGATTTCAAATGTTTTTACATTGATAAATTTTTTGCCTACTTGACAAAAGTTTTTGTCAAAATTGTGTTTAGGTGTAGTGATAGGCAAAATCAAAGGAGTAAATCTGAGAATTCTACATGCATGTATATATATGTGTAGACCAGCTCACAAAACTCGAAATGCATTTAATTTTTCTCCTCATATACTTTCTTTTTGTCTATCTTAGATGCTCTTAATCCAAAAGATGTCTTACTCCAGAGACACTCTCAGCACAAGTGAAGATAACAAGACAGGGACATTAAATTCAAGGAAGAATTGAATGGACGTGTGTATACCGAGAAAAGAACTCAGAGTGAGAGAACAGGAACAAGAGGCGAGACACTGCCAGCAAGCACAGGGCCTCCTTTACTGATATGACAAATAAGCCTGAGCCGTCGAATAACTACTTTCTGAGGTAGAAGCAAAATGGAACTGGATTGACATGTTGTATAAACCACTGTACTGAAAGCCACTAAATCAGGGCTATTTGTCACTGCAGCATCACATTGCCTAAGCTGGCTGATGCAAAGTCTGGCATCTAGTTTTTATAAGCAAGTTATGGTTAGAGAACCTGATTTTAAGTGAATACAAATGTTATCTCTCATCCTCACTTTTACACAGAAAGAAAGTGAAATGATTCAGCAACATTCCTTAAATATATCCAATTTTGACTCAAAATTATGCCAGTAAAGAAATTTCAGAGGCACATGTGCTCATCATGCACCTCTATTCATGACAGAACACTTCAGTGTCACTGAACTACAAGCAACAGATTTTGCCTGGAGTTTGGGGCTAGGCAATTCTGGCAAAGAGTGTGTGAGAGAGGAACAGGAAATGAAAAAGGAAAGAAGTAACTCAATAGTGTATGGTAAGTCACCACGGTTGCCTTTGACTGAAGAGGAAATGTGAGCTCCATGCCATAAGAATCACAACATGAAAGGAGGCTGAGCGTAAAACAAAATAATATAAGCACCTAACTACGAAAACTACAATTTATGAAAAGTCCAGCAAACATAGCTGAGAGTGCTGTTCCGTAAATGCAAGGCCCCACGCCAGAGCCATGTGGTAAAGAGACAAAATGCATTCTGCTGCCCATGATCAGAAAAAGGGTCTATACTGGACGAACTGCACAGGCCCCTCACATTCACAGGCTGTGTGCGTGTGTGTCCCTGCATCATTAGGTAGACATCTGCCTTAATGAAAGATGAGGTACCCCTACTTAATTAAAATGTTGACCTCTAAAGATTTGGTAAGGCTTTCCCAAGTTACTTTTTTAACTGTATCACTCCTGAAAGGAAAGACATTAATGCTTAACACTTTAACGCTGCATGCAGAACCAGATTAAAATCAAAGGACAATAATCCAGTGTGATAGTTCACTTAAATTTACCTCTACAGTCTGTCAAGTCAGAATATTCATTCAACTATGTGTGGGGGATGTGAATGGAGAGAGAGAAGAAAACATAAGTGAGTTAGTGCATTTTTTTACAGTGAAAAGATACAGCGCAGAGTCCCCAAAACACCAACTTTCTGGTTGTTGACCTCAGTAGGGTGTTCAAAAGGCAGTGCTGCAGCCAAAGCTGCTGTGAAGTGTGAGGAGGACCACGCAAGTTAGGAAGACCTTCAGATAAAGTAGTAGGGTAGCAGGCAGAAAGGAAGCCGGCTCTCAAGATCCGTGTATGATAAAGTGTGAACATTAAATCTTTCTCAGAGGAAAGCCCACTCAGTGTGTGGAAACAGAGTTGTGCTTGCTGTTTGATGTATTCCCATCGTCTAACGCAAGGGAGGCAGGTAAGTCTTTCAAAGGTAGATCAGTAGGACGCTGGAAGCAGGCACTGGCCACAAGGCCTGGCAGTGTGACGTAGGCTCACTGGGGACTCAGAACTTTTGGTTGACCTGACTTTCCAACAATAATTAAAACAAGATTAATTCTCAGACTGGTGGGTGATTTTTCCCCCCCTGGAACAAGAAAATCGGTGGTTTTGCTGCACTTGGCCCCTATAAGCACATTATTTTCAGTTCTAGACACACTGTAAGAGACAACATCCAAACATAGCAAACAAAAAGACAAAGGTTTTTGACATGTTGAGTCTCAGGGGACCTGCAGACGTATAGCCTGGAAAATTGGGTGGAGTGGCAAAGTTAATCCTCAAACATTTCAAGGTGTATTACAAAATACAATTCAACAAGTACTTACTGAGCAACTTCCCCATAGATGGTGCCTGGGGGACAGTCAAGATCAGGAGGACAGGCCCTGTCCTTAGGGTGTGTGCAATCGAATGCAGGCGGCACAGGGTGAGATGAACGGCTAGTTCAAGGCCGGACTGAGGAAGCACGGAGAGCCATGGGGACTCGGGGGTGGGGGGGAAGCTCATGTTTCAGAGGAGACATTTTGGGGGATGGATAAAGTTTTGAAAGGTAATATTTTTTTTTGAGGAGAGAGTAAAGAATAAGTACATTATCAGGAATATGATGAACAAGGAGCTGGAAGTAGAAAATAAAATATATGAGGTTGGAGGAACAAGTCTAGTTTGGCCTGATCAATATGGTATAATGAGGGTAGTAATGGAAGACTGTAATGGAAGATTGGTGTGTCAAATTCATATTTCCAAGGCACACTTGTATTTAAAGAGAATTAATTTTTATCACATTACTATAACATTCTCACTTAGGGAAATGAAGCACAAGTCTTACAACCACTCAGTTCTCAGTAATAGTTTTTAGACCAGCACCTTGGAAACACTCAAAAATGGTTGTTGAATTAAACAAAACAATTAATTTATATTTTTAAAATAGTGTTTAGCATAAATACATATGAGATTATGAGCATCTCCCTTCCTAAAAATCAGCCACATATTTCTCCTTCCTACCCGTCAGTAAACACAGTCCACTCTTGTTAAATGTACCCTCACAGTGTGTGCCCTCATTTAAACCCCACGTTGGCTCCTTCTTTACAGTTGGCAGTTTATGGCTTCTCCCCACCACACCCAATCACGTCTGCACCCAAGGAGAAAACCATACGTATTTCCACAGTGTTCCAGACAGGACAAACAAGGGGAAGGGTTTTTAATGCGTTTTGTTCACTGTTCCACTCCCAGTGCCTAGAAGAATGCCCGGCACAGAGTTTGTGATCAAAAAATATTTTGTTGTTGGATAAAGTAAATAGAATTTTAATTTATGCAGAATAAGCCAAAATAAAATGATGTGTTTTGTTACCTGTTCATTTGCTTAGGCGACCCATGGTTTTAATGGACGGCACCACTGAAAAGAGCAACCTTTCTCCCTCGGGTGGGCACGAGGGTCGTTAACATCGAAGCAG
>VMDR010028044.1:0-13321 GCA_007922815.1 Macrotus californicus
TAAAAGGACTGACAATAGCAATTGTTGGCACAGATATGGAGTCATTAAAAGTCCCAGGGAATGTAAATAGCATAATGCTTGGAAAACATTTTTCATTTTTCTTATAAAATTAAGTAAGTTTCAGTAAAATTAAACTTACTCTATGACCCAACACTTCCACTCTTAGAAAGTCATCCAAAATAAATGAAAACGTATGTCTACACAAAGATTTGCATGTGCGCATTAATAACATCTTTATTTACATTACCCTAACACCAGGAACAGACCAGTGCCCCTCAACAGATGAATGGATGGGCAAGTTGTACATATCTATGCCATGGAATACTATATAGCTACCGAAGTATGAAAACATTATGCTGACACAAACACTACCAACTAAATGAAACCATTATATGGAACTCTAAAAAAGACAAACATAATCTCTACTGACAAAAATCACATCAATTGTTGCCTGAAAGTGAGGGCGTGCTGGGGGAATTACTGAAAAAGGTCACAAATGCACTTTTTGTGGTTACGAAAATGTCTGGGTATTCATTGTGGTGGTGATTACATGCATGTTTATATTTGTCAAACTTCATGAAACGTATGCTTAAGATGGGTGCATTTTATGTATGTAATTATTACCTCAACATTGATTAAAACTCATATGGAGAGTGATGACCTATTTGCAGACCTGCTTATCAGAGTATTAAACAATATAAAATTTGACCTTATCATTTATAGTAAGCACACCTACACACACAGAGTTAAGAAAGAAAGGAAAGCATCTAGAATGAAATATTTTAAATTATTTTGCATGGGTGGCAGGATTTTGACTACTTTATTTCCTGTTAAAATTTTCTTATTTTTATGCGTTCTACAATAAATGATGTCATTTCATAATTTGAAATAACAATAGAATTGCTTTGTTTTCCTACACACAAGTATGTCATATCATCTCATGGTTGTTTCCACATTTACGTTGATGGTTAAATTCTGTTTGGGACTTGCATGACCCTCATCACAGATTAAACTTACCAATGTTAAAAGCCCCTTCCATTTCTGTCATTTGCAGAGGTGTTTTCTCCACTGACTCAGTAATTAATAGTTTCCAGTGTCCCCCACCCCAGGACACAGGCTTTCTCTGCAGAGTGTATCAGTGTTACCAGGAAGACGGGTGGAAGTCCAGGTTGCTGGGCCTCTCCCGCAACTTCTGATTCAGTAGTTGTAACACAAGGAGAGTCAAAGTGCAGGATTACAGAGGAGTCACGGATGATTGCCACATGGTAATGAAGGGCAGCTATCAATTTCTTACTGTGTTTCAAGTCATTAGCTAGAGGTTTGCCTGTTTTCTTTTGTCCGCGGATAGAATCTTAATTCAAAAAATATTACTATCCCTATCATTATCTTCAACGAAAGTAGGAAAAATAACACAAATACAAGTTACCAATAACGTCTACCAATGCAGTCCTATGCTGGGAAAAGTATACTAATTCATAATCTATAGAAACTACATAAGCAACTTACAGTAACTGAGTAAAAAATTGGCTTTGTTGGAGACATGTTCTGAGCTCATTACCTTTTTTGTATTTCTTCCTGTCCTTGCACAGCAGTCACTCCATCAATAGCACTTTAGACTCAGCTTTAAATACTAGAATAGTAAATACAAGTCCATTATTCCCAGTGTCCTCATAGTGTTTTCCCACCTTGATTTCTCCCAGACCCAACACAGCACTTGGCCCTGACTTACAGTGACGACAGATAATAAATGTTCAGAGCTCGCTATGCCCAAGCACTGTCCCAAAGACCTCACATATGCTGATTCATTTAATCTTCATAACCACATTGTAGGGGAGGTGCAATTATACCATCATTGTCCCCATTTTATGTTTTGTTTCTTGAATTTTCTATCAGTTTGAGAAGCCTTAATCTCAACCTTACCTGATTGCCTGGCATTGGATCAATATGTGGGACCTCACAACTCATTTTCTTTCCATTTTACCATTTCACTTCCTCAAAAAAAAAGCCCATGGTGGGAGAATTTACAGTACTGGAATTTTATATGTAATGAAAAAAAATTGTGATTTGATGAGAAATTTTAAGGATAATTTAAAAAAGCATAACATTTCATCTCTGAAGCCCTTGAAATAATGGGAAGTGGTTGAAGGCTAAGTTTCTTAACATATTGGATAGAAATTTGGAAATGATTTTATTTAAATGTCAAAAGAATGAAAAGATAATACCCCCATATGACTCTTGGAGAGGGGATATGGGTTTATCATTCCTGTCCCAGGACAGGTGAGGGCATCTGGCACCTAGACCTCTACAATGGCCCCCTGAGTTCAGGAATATTGGATTTGGTTTCAGAGTTCAGTTTCTGAACCCAACTTGAATTTAAAAAACAATTTGAGCTTAATTGAGGGATGGTTGTCAAATAAAGATTGTGCCCACTTAGGGAGTGTCCATCACCTCACAAAGTTACTCTGTGTGTATGGTGAGAACTCCTGAGACCTACTCTCTTAGCAAATTTCAGTTTTATAAGAGAGTATTAACTATAGTCACCATGCTGTACCTTAGGTCCCCAGAACTTACTCAGTTTACAACTGAGAGTTTGTATCCTTCCACCAGTCTTTCCCCATTTGCCCCAAACTCCAGCCCCTAACAACCACTCTGCTGCATTTAATCAAATTCAATATTCTAAGACCTTCTTGACTTGGGTGACTCTACTTTGAGGTAAATATCAGATATAATTTTAGGTCAAATTGCTCCCACCTTTTTTTAGTTTATATGGACTGCCCCTGATCCCACTAACAGAGAGGGAGCGAAATGTAAAGATGATATAGATGGAGATATATTGATGTAAAATATTTGTCAAGAGTAAACTCAAGGTGGTGACAGTGCATATAAAGAGAGGACATCACTCTGTGACTGAGGGCTCAGAGGATAACTGGACATCTGAAATGGGTCCTGAAGCAAGATAATAACTTAGAAGAGCAGAAGAAAGGACTACCAGGCAGAGAGAGCCATGTGGACAAAGACACAGAGGCAAGAAGTAACAGGGTGTATTTGGGAATCTGAAATTCCTTTAACCTACTAAGGGAGTAAAATTTATGGCCAGCAATGAGGCTGGAGAGGGGTGAGAGCCAGCTCATGAAAAGCCTTATGTTCCTTCATCTTGAATACTGGGCTACGGGAGAGGATGAGAGAACCGTTTTCCAAGTAAGCACCTTTCCTGGACCATCTCTAGGGAGGTGCCTCTAACATAGCAGGGCTGTGTATGCAGCCAGTATTTGAAAAGCTTTGCCTTCATGTTTCTTGATAAAGAAGGTTTTGCAACATCACTCACTACATTAAAATGCTTTCTTAGCTTCAGGGGACTGAAAGCATTTTTATTATGTTCCAACATTATTTATCCTTCCTGTACACTAGAGTGAAAAGCTGAAATCCAAAGAGAGAAATCCTTCTAATGTCTAAAACACAGCTGTGGTCCATTTGTCTGCCATTGCAGAGGTACAGAGATGACAAAAATCATGACAGAGGGCTGGTGCTTGTCCCCCAACCTCCTAGGACATATAAATGGGTAGAGACAAGCTCCCAGGGACCTATCCAACTACTCAAAACTGAGCCTCTATACTCACCCATGTCTCAATGGTTCCACTTCAATGGAACACATTTCAGACCTCCCTTCCTCTAAGAAGCCCCATCCATTCAGTCCCATTGTCTGCAAACTCATCCAAGGACACTCTTATCAGAAAGAAAATAATCTCACAGGTATAACAATTAAATAGTGTCAGTGGGCACTAATTTATTTGTAGGAAATGCTTATTATTCTTATTAATTTCTTATTCTTACTATTTTACAACAGAAACTAATTTTTATCAAAAGTCTCCAAATTGCCTTATTACAGTAACTTAATCCAAGTCAATTGAAGGGAACCTGAGCTAAATCAATTATTTTTCAGACACCTCAGGGGTTGCTTCTATGTATTTTAGAGGGTCCGGGTATATTTCGGAGGAGACTAGATACTCCTTCGTGATTGCCTATCCTTAGTAGAATCTGCTTGGGTGGACTTTTCCTGCACTGGGGCCTTTTGTATGCACCTATCCCAGTAGAAAATGGGTGAGTAGTAAATATTTTCCATTGGTCCCCAATTTCCAGGTCACTCTGTGTCTGGTCTGTCTCCCAGGTCTTCCTGCTTTTCTCCCAAGGACCAGAGCAGGTTCAGTATGTTTCTCTTAGGCTACCTGCCTCGTAGGCCCTGGTGCTTTTTCTGCCGTACTGATGACAAAGGAAGCCATCACAGCAACTTCTGTGTGAGGCCTGATGCCTCCTTGAATTTCTCCAAGGGAATAATGCACAGGTTCCCTATGGCCTTGGATCCCAGCCTCTATTTGGGAGTTTTTCCTTCCATGAGTGGGTTTGTTGACCTGAGGAAGTGAACAGAGTGTAGTGCTCCTCCTGGGAGACTCACAACCCTCTCTCATTCTAATTTGATTTGCTTCCTCCTCTTTTAGAATCATAGCTGCTGAAAATAATCTCTCTCCTCAGTTCCTAGCATATTATCATGTGTACTTAAAGTTTTTATTTCTTCATTCTCTAGAATCTATCCATTCATTCTCCATTCCCATGTTTCCTCTCATGAACAACCACCAAATGTGGTTACTGTGTACCTTTCGATTTCTGTTTTCTTACAAAATGTGTATGATTATTTTGTGCACATGCATTTTAATTTATATAAATACTTTGGTTATAGACTTAACATTGTTTGTGGTATTTTTTTTTAATTACTTTATTGTTGTTCAATTACAGTTTTTATTGAACAGAAATCCTTTGCCTTTTCTTCCATCTCTCCTTGTGTCATTTTTGGGACATTTAATTTAGTTTGTGCAGAAGAAAATAAACTGGACAAGGCCTTGGCCTTTAATTTTAAACAGTTTAGAATGAAATCTCACCATTTTCTATGATTTTATTCTCCTCGGGCAGTGGAGGCCTGCAAGAGGGACAGAAAGAAGGGACAAAAATTAATTTCAGAAAAGAAAATCCCACAAGTTAAGACTTTAAAGAACTATCTTACTACATCACCATTGAATAATCACGTGTATGCATAGAGTCAGTCTTCTTCTAGATTCTCTATCCTAAAGCATCAGCACCACAGACAGGCATTTCTCTTGGCTGCATTGACTGCCTTTGGGACTACAGTGCAGCATTGATGCGTTCTAATCTGATGACAGTCCTTCCCCCAAGGAAGTCCTGTAACCTAATCAATTTGGACGTGAACACTCCAAATTCTTATCAATCACCCATCTGAGGACAATCTGGACTCACTTCCTCGAAGGAAATTTAACCGAATGTTTGTGTGTAGGTTTTCACTAACTTGGCTCTCATGAGACTTCCAGGTTGGGAGTGTTTCTGCTTATATCCTAAGTACAAACAGTAATGGCACTGCAGTATTAAAATAAAGATACAAACTTTGAATAAGACCTCTAGGCCTTTAACTTGGCTCTGTAGTGAAACACAGATAGTAATTAATGGTGCTGTAGTTTGGATATGTGAACGAATGTATACAAAACGTTTAACATAGTACCTGGCACAGAGTAACAGCTCAGTGTTAACACGTTATTCTTTGTTGAATTATTCAATGTCCTATACTTTACCCACTTCATTAATATGCAACTTGTGTCTACAGTGACCAGGAAATGTAGCAGGGTGAGAATCTCCTGTATCGTGTGACATTTTTTGATGTAAATAGAAAAATGGCCTCCTTCTAAGGAAAGGCCTTCACCTACAAAACAGCTTTAAAATATTGTACCAGACACTGCAAGTAATTCTAACACATGAAGTCTGAGATGTCAAGAAAACCTTGGCAAGGCTATTTCTCTGGGGGCTCTAGAGGATTTCGAAAAGGTGCACAGTCTTGACCTTATGAAGCAACAGCACGGTTTTTCTCCAGCATGAAGCATGACTGCACACTTCGGATAAGACCTGGAGGCCATGGCCCCAGGAAATTGGAAGCTTGGAAAATAAGCATTCAAAAGGTGAAAATGCTTCATCTGGTTATTAGGAGAGGAGAGAGAAATGTTTGCCAGAAACAGAGGCTTTAACATCCATGTGGATACGCTTAGTCTATCCCGCAAGTTATCCTGAGCTTACTGGTCTAATTGTATCACCTTTTGAAAATGAAGCTGAGGATAGGAGGTCCTTATCCTCCATCACAGAGATCTGCTGATTCTGAAAGGGGTTTCAGTGGGGTGCAGGGAATGGTAAATTTTCCCAATTATTAAAAAAAGTATATTCAAATGAAAACAATTTATGAACAATTTTTCAAAATCCTTCTGCAAAGACAGTCATAGATGACATCCTGTGGTGATCTCTCTCTCTCTCTCTTTCTCTTCTTCCCTTCATTTATATCTTTTGAACAACCTTATGGAGGTATATTTATATAACATAGATATCACTTTTTAGAATCATACAGTTAAAAGATTTTTAGCAAATTTTCTGAGCTGGGTGACCATCACCATAGCCTAGAGTCAAAGCATTTTCATCACTCCAGGAAGATCCTCCACGGTCATTTATGATTAATCTCTACTTTCTTCCCCATATCAGCCGACCACTGATTTCCTTTCTGTCTCAATACACCTATCTTTTATAAAGAATTTCATTAAAATGGAATCATACAATACATGATCTTTTTTGTCTGGCTTCTTTTACTTCACATAATGTTTTAAGTTTCACCCACGTTGCAGCGTGGATCAGTATTTGATTCTTTTTTTTTTTGTGGTTAAATAAACCCTATTAAATGGAGATGCCACATTTTGTTTATCAAGTCACCCACCGATAGACATGCAGGTTGTTTCCTATTTGGGGTCACCATGAATGGTGCTGAGAACATGTATGTGTTAGTCACTTGTTTTCTTTTCTGTACAGCACATACTTAGGCATGGGATTGCTGGGACATCTGGTAAACTTCTGTTTAACTTTTTGATAAATTGCAGAACTGCTTTACATTCTCACCAGCAACATTGGAGTGCTCCTTCCTCTCTGCCTCTCACACAGACTTGGTGTTGTCTGCATTTTGGATGATAGCCATTTTAGTGGATGCGAAATCTATCTGTATCTCTGTATGACTCTATTTAATCCAAACAGTCAATAAGATGGAAGCCTCAGAAACCCTTACTTATCTTACTACATAAGTAAACAAGTCATGCTTTTCTGCTTATCAACAGAGTTTCGCTGTTTTTTGCTCAGTTCTTTTTTTTCCTGTCCTCTTCATTAATATACTCATGTGTATGAATACATACTGTATGTGTCATAGTATGAATTATTCTGAATAAATCTGGCACAGCAAATTGCTGGCACAGGTGGGATGCTCTGCCTTCTTATGCCCACACAGACCTTGCAAATCATTTCTGCTGGGTGCACACAAGGCCTCAGAATCTTTTCCAACGCAGAGTTCCAAGCAGCTGTTATCAACAAATTGGTGATGACAGGAAGAATAAAATTGATTTACCATGCTTAATATATAAAGATATGTATATTGTTTTTTATCAATTAAATTTGTAAGCCTGTATTAAGCATTATTCATAAAATAATTTTAATGGTCTGTAATATTCCATCATATAAACACATTATAATTTACTTAACCATCCACCTATTTTGAATATATAATTATCCTTTGGTTTATTTCTGTTATAATTAATGTATTGGATCAGAGTAAAAGGTTTTTAAGTCTCAATGCATCAGTCAGGCATTCTCGGATAACTTTAGTGTTTGACCTATTTTGTATTAGACCTTTAGCTCTCCATGACTTATTTCTTCTTAAAGAGTTCAAGCAGATAGATGGAGCCAAATGTCAGTCATGAGGATTTTCATTGTTATTCTCCACTCTTGAAAGCATTATAAAAACAAATGTACTTTAGCGGTGATTTAGGGTCTATGTAGTCAATGGAGGTTATACCAGAAAGTCAGTGCCAGGAGGGTAGGGTGCTCTGCTGTTGACTGCTGTGCCCCCAGCGCATGGTTGGTGTTCTAGAAATGTTATTGAGTGACAGGGACAATGTATGGGAAGGTTCTTAGCAGTCTTAACACAAGCGATAGCATCCCTTGATACCACAATTTTACTCCTGGACATAGACCTAACAGAAATGAACATTGATGTCCTCCAAAAAACATGTTCAAAAATGTTTATCATGGCACTATTTAAAATATCTGGAACTATTAATAACTCTAATATTCATCAGCAGTAGAATGGGGAGCATACATTGGGATGCATTCAAGCAATGGGATGCAACTCAGAAATAAGAATAGAACTAAATGCAACAAGAAAATATCATTATGGAGACAATACTGAATAAAAGAAGTTAGACACAAAAATGCATATGTTACATCATCCCATTTATATGAAATTCAAACAGGCAAATATATTTGGTGATAGAGACCAGCAAAATAACCTTGGGGGGATATTGACTGGCATGAAGCAAGACTCAATAGCTAAAGTTGTTCCATATGTTGATTTGAGTGTTATTTCTATGGATGCACACATACATATAAACTCATCAAGCTATGCACTTAGATTTATGTGCTTTTTTTACATAAAAGTTGTATCTCATTTTTTTAAAGTATGTTTCTTGATACGACATTACAGATTTTTATGATCTTACTCTTACCTCCCTCAATGCTCATATTTTGTATTCTCTACTCTGAACATAAGTCCCTGAATATAACAAGTGATATAATACTATCAGGATTTCACATGCTCTATGTCCTCCTCACTACTCCTTTAAGCCAGCAAAACTGCTCCATAATCTTCAGATGTCTCTTCAGACATTACTTTCCAGGGTGTCATTTCATATTACTTTTATCTTCCTTCCCCCAAGAATGCATTAGCCAGGTGGGCTTCCTTTTGCCTTCACACATTAAGTACTTACTCCTAGCCCAAGCTGAGCCAAAATTGCTTGTGTTTTACTCTGTCTCTCCTACTAGAGTTTGAAGTCACAAAGGGCAGGCTCCCAGCTGAGTCCCCACTTACAAGTACATCGCCAGGCACTTTGCAGGGGCACAATCAATGCTCATTGGATCGAATTCTGAATCTCCTCTCAAATACTAAGATGCAGCATCAGCAGCCTGGATTTTTCTCTTCCCAAGAGTGTTGGTGTTTGTAGGGCTTTTGCTTATGCCTCACTGACATGTTCTTCATGCAGGGCCTGCTGGAAAATTAGATCAGGTGGCTTCCCCACTGTAACATATGACACTTTTCTAATTAGGGCAATGTTTAATTTACTGTCTCATGGCTTTTTGAATAAATATAAATTGTCATACTAAAGTGACAGGTGTAAAAACCCAGGATGGCTGTGTTAGAGAGGTTAATCTGCTGTTAATCAAATCAGTTCTGCTTGACTTTCTCCCAGGGAGTGAGAGATAATGGCCCTGTTTAACTGGAGATTAGCCAGCTTTTGGCTGGAAATCCCTCAGGGTTCACTTGAGCCTCTTTGTGTCTTGTTCAGAATGAAGATATTCAAATGTGCCCATAATTAAAATTGGGACCTTCTCCTTCCTTTGGCATCCCATGAAGTGAGGACACTTTCCATTGAATCTTTCCATTTACCAGGAGGTTGTTTTTCTCTTAATCCAGTTAGGAATGGGATATTTTGGAATGTTTCTATCGGGTCTCCTAAAATTTTAAATTCCTGCCAGCAATAAAATAGTTGGCTGTCTCCACTCCCCTTGCCGCTTATCACAGCAAAATGGGGGCACGTGGGCATGATGGGAAGCTGGCCTTGTTCGTGAAGTGGCCCCATGAATGTTCCTCTGGCCCAGTGAGAGTGGCTCTAGCCAGCCAATGAAACTGTTGGCACAAGGAATTATGAGATTGAGATCTCAGAGAACAAGCATGGTTTCTCCTTAACCTTTCCCTGGACCACATCATGTCTTCTCCATGAGGGGAACGGCCCTACAGCCTTGCTTTGTAACCTCAGGGATTTACAGCCTCAAAAGCACTAGGGTTCTTACAGTTGTCAGGGAAAACATCAACATCATGGTGGGCTCCAGCTCTCAGCATGAGGCAGGATGGTCAGTGGCTATGTGAGCAGCAAAACAAAACAGATGCCGGTGAGAAGAAGTGCCCTGCTCTGGGACTCCTAGAATTATCTTCAGAAGTTTCTGAAGCAACTGAGAGCTTCATTATGCAGACAGTGGAAGAGCAAACAAAATATGGATCACTACCATTCATTGGAACTACCCATTAAAAGAAGGAAATATAATGGCATTATTAAGACTGAGAAGTACAGAATCAAAGTGCTGAGTTCAAAGCCCAACATACTACACAAGTTATGTGACTATGAGAAAACCACTTAATCACTCTGAGTCTCATTACTCACTTATGTAAAATGGGGTTGTTGTGGTTAAATGAGATAATATGCAAAAATGCACTTCAAACAGTAAAGTTACTAAATAAGCATCACTTTCACCATTATAATAAGTATAAACTGTGATCAGTATGACCTCATCATTATTACCATCATCACCATTGGCATCACCGTCATCAGTGTCACTATCCGCGTCACCGTCAGCATTACCACCATCGTTATTATCACAGTCATCACAATCTTTATCATCATCACATTATAATTTATCATCATTACCATTATAATTACCACCATTTCAATATTAGTACCTGTAGAATGCTGAGACTAAGGAAAGTAAAATTAAATTGGCATTATCACCTCCATTTTATAGGTGAGGAAAACATCGATCAGAGTTTGAAACAATACAATTAATCAGGACTCTTGCTAGAATTTGAACCCAGTTCTTTCATGTACTAAAATCTAACGCTTTTTCCAAAAAGAGCGTTGATACAGAAGAGAGAGCATATGAAACAGGTGACTGAACAGCAGCAAATATTGCAAGATGATATATCTCTATTAATTTAAGGTGTGACATTATTACATGATTAGTTGATTTGAAAAGAAAGAACATGTTTCTAATAACTTGAATTTTGAGATTTATTTTTTCATTTCCTCCTTATAGATTAATGATGTCATAAAAATGGACGTATTCCCTTGCATTTTCCAGCCAACACCACATTGTTCATCTCCCCTGTGACCCTGAATTGTCTCTGGATTTTGGAGAGGCAGAGCAATGTATCCACTTATTTTCCCGTAGCTCACCCAGCATGTAAAACAAATAACTGGGCTGACATGTCTGAAGTGCTGTGTTGTGGGCAAAACAAGGAGGCAAGACAGTCTTGCTCTTCTCTTTATGGACTATAAACCCTTTACGGTGGCATTGATGAAGGGTTTATAGTCAGTACACAAGCTGGTTACACCATAAATTGTAATGTTATATGATAAACTGGGACTTTATAGCAGTAGTAGATATCAAAGAAAAAAATGAGTTGGAGTCTGAAAGGATCTATCATTGAAGATACTTGCCTCAAGTTTAAATATTCAAGCTTGTTTTTTGTCTTCATTTCATTCAAGCATGGGATAATTTATGTTCTTCTGAGTGAGGATTTATAGATTCAACTAGACATCAACTGTGTAAAAAACAAGAACAACAGAAGGCACCCTGAATGGTGAATGGCATAGTCATGATGTGGATAAGAAATAGAAGAGAATCGCTCAATTATTCAAGCATTTGGGTTTTCTATTTTTACACAGGCAGATAACAGGTAAGTCTTCCCCTGGTTTAGTGCCTGCTAATAGAGTACTATTGCAAGACATCTTGGTTGGTATATGGAGAAAAGGAAAATATTTACAAGGGAAATGTGTTGAACATAACTTAATTGCCTTGAGTTTACATTAAAGCTAAAAGCAGTAAAATGTCAACAAATGTTAATTTCCCGGACTCTCTAATGGGCACACAGTCTTTCAGTTCTCAATTCTGTCCTTATTCATTATGGAACCAAAATTGCTAATATTTACTTATTACTTATTTATATTTTCATTTAAAAGTAAAAATAAGCTCATTTGCCATAATAACAGCTTAATATTTTCAGTGGTAAGAAACTATCTTTTTAAAGATTTCAATTAATGGCCCCTCAGAAGAAGAAATCAGAGAGTTTGCACTTTTTGCGTATGGAACACAAGGAAAGTATCATTAACTTAGAACATGATCATCACTCACTTTTGTGCTTACTGAGTGCTCTGGAAGATAAGGTGCCCTGAATTCACAGAGGCAAGCAGTGGCCTGATGTATTAGCTAAAACCATCCTGCAAAGAATGAGACCTAAGAGGATCTATTCCAGAAGGTAGTCTCACATCACATTTGCAAGCCGGATAACATTTGGAATTGACCTACTAGAACATCCTTAATAACTTTGCCACAGGCTGGAGGGACTGTCTGCTCTAAGCTCAGTGGCCTAAGTCCCTCCAGTTCAATCAATAGACACTATTTGGCAGATTTAAAACCCCAATTGCCATAGGCTGCTTATACCTGGATTCCTACAGGTGCTAGGGCACCATTTATACTCTCTCAATTTTCTCAGAGACCTTCAACAGGCCTAGAGATCACCCCCCTTGGCCTTGGCCTGGTTATCTGATTTCCCTCTCTACAAGCAGCTTTGGCAAATCACTCGTTCTTGTCCACCATGACCTCTCCTAACACAAACTAGTGCTAGAAAAACAAAACTTCCCAGTGATCCTGGGACTGAGGCACTTCCTAGGACATGGGACTTTCAATTTACATCCAGGAAATTTCTAACAAATTAGGATGTATTGGTCACACTACTAGTGACCTTGGATGACCACAAGTGGCTGACATAGAGCAGTTCACTTAGTGGCTGTACAAATCTGAGTGAGACTCAGAGGAGAGACTGAGGGGCTGAGAAAGGTACTCTCTGGGGTGAGGGGGCGCTGTGGATGAGGACTGACTATCTAACTGATGGGGTCTAGAGCCGGGAAAGAAAATCAATATCAACTTATATGACAATTCTGATTGATTGAAAATGGCTGTCTGTGGTTATGAGTTAGGAAGTATTCTGAGGCTATTTAACAAAAGAAATAGGAACGATATACTTCACAGAGTGACAGAAAATTACAACAGCAAGTGCACTTCTTAGTACCCAGATAAGAGAGAGAGAGATTGGCTGAGAGAGAAAGAAAGGAGAAAGAGAGAGAGAGGGAGAGAGAGAGAAAATTGACTAAGAATTGAATGCAATGACCATTTAAATGTGCATTTAAATATTATTTTAAAAATGTAACTAAATAGAAGCGCTAATAATCAATGAAGAAAAATGGGAAAGCACACAAAACTTAGAAATTATCATTATATTCTATACATTTTCTATGCCTAATATATTCTAAACAAATAACACCATGTATACTGCTTGATAACCTGTTTCTTTTGT